>JAQJVL010001729.1:0-151345 GCA_035578905.1 Stictocephala bisonia | reverse complement strand
AAGAGTATTAGGCTTGTCACTCATCTAACTGTACCAGGTTCAGATAGTCAAATATGTGCCGGTACTTTAATCGTACCAACGCCAGCTTCATGGTTACCATCTATATATACCCAAGTATTAAGGAGGGATGGCCTGCATGAGGAGTGGCTGGATCAAGGATGTTGTCCAAAATGTGAAACTGAGTATTAGGCTTGTCACTTATCTAACCGTACGATGTTCAGATAGTCAAATATGTGCCGGTACTTTAATTGCTATGCCTATCGGGCATTTATTGAATAGGACCTTTTAAGATTATAATGTTCACACTCATTTACCCAATTATTTACGATCTGGATCTGAAATATAAAAACATAATACCTATAATATGCAACACAGGTCAGCAGATTTTGAAAATACTCCCTTCAGCCTTAACATGTAGCTTCGTAATAAGTTGTTGATAAAAAAACTTTATTTTAGGAAAGTGCACTATTCTGTTTTTGACTGAGAACGAAGAGGTTGCAACGAGTTTTAAATTAGAATAAGGTTTAAGATGTTAAGAGTATATGTTAAGTTGTCAAGTAAAATAACCTTAACATTTGTTAAATAAAATTAAATCACATTATTTGCCTAATACATTTTCATTTTGCACGTTTATATTGTAGTAAACAGGTGCCTTGAAAATGTTATTCTATAGTAGAATTCATATTATTACTATAAAAAAGTTAAATGTTGATTTTGTAAAGGTTGTCAAATTGATATAATCAAAGTAAATAAAAAAATAACGCAAAACACAGCAAAAAGAGGAACATGTTTTGTAGAATCACAATTAGGCTGTGTAAATATACATACATTGTTATGTATCTGTGATCTGGTTTCTCCTTTCATCAGCAAGTAAATTATATTAGGATTGCATTTGTCAATGAATTACCGTACCTGATATGCTTACTTTTTTTACTAACACATTAATAAAATTATTTCCAATATGATGATTCGCATATTGGATGCCTTCAATCCCCAAGATCAATGCCACCTGCATGGGTCGACGTGAGTCTATAGGAAATCAATTTCCATTTATTATTGTAAACGTTGCTTATGATAACCATTGTAACCTGGCGAAAATGCGTACAGTTTTCCTACATTTCCAAAGGGAAATGAATAAAAAAAAACTTCACTCAATTGAATTATTGGTTAAAGAACCACTTTTATTGAAGGTACCGTAACGTGAGCGGAATATATTCACATCGGCAATAACTTTCTGTAGCTGTGCGTGCCTTTGTTCTTTACTAACTCTTAACTAAGACAGTAAGAACGATTCCAGTAAGAATTGCCTTTAATACATCAAGTATAATTATAGTTCCCGTCTTTTTAATACACAATAGTTACTGTTTTAAATTAAACGTACTAATGATATGGTACCAACGTATATGTAAATTTAAATGCAATAATATTAATTAATAAATGACACAACAAAAATATATTACAATATAAGCACAAAATGGACAAATATATTACAACACAAGTACAAAATGCACAAATATTATGGTGATCGATTTCAGTGAACCACGCTCACCATAATATTTGTGCATTTTGTACTTGTGTTGTAATATATTTGTGTTGTGTGACATTTACTTGTACTATATATGTACCAAAACCTATTATGCTAATTAAAAACTGTTTAATTAAAGAAATATTTAAAAAGTACTACTGTATATATTAAAAATACTACTGTACTCATTGTATATTTCAATGTAACATCTAAAAAAAAGTATAAATCGTTATGTAATGATTTTTCTGTAAAAGTACACTTTGTCATCAATGATATAATTTATGTTATGTAAATTAATAAATATTTTTTAGTATTTCGTTCTATTTTCAACAATCCAAAACTGTACATGTATTTTCAGCACGTTTCTCAAAGTATGTTTTTAGAATTAACTTGTATAGTTTTAACTTTAATATTAGGCTTTAATGATTACTATTATTTATAACAGCATGTGTTTTTCGTTAGGACACTAATTTTTCATGTGTTTGCATAGTAAAATAACATTTCTTTTAGTCTATTGGGCTTATTTCTTTTGTATTTTCAGAAATTAGGGACCTAAATTAATTAATTAAAATAGTTTTATTTCATTCAAGATAATAGTTTTTACTATCAGCTATACTTATTCTACGTTCTTAAAATTATAAATAGGTTAGGTTTTTTTATCTTTGATAAACAGGTCCTGCATGAAACTTGTACCACTGTTAATTCTGAGTAGGATTTCTTGAAATAATAATTAGTTTGGTCTAAAATGTTATAAAAGATTGGAAATATTAGAGACTAAATCAATATTTCTTGTAGATTTTTATAAAACCACGCCTACGCTAAGTAATTTGTTTTCATTTTCCTCCGCAAAGTAAAACTTGGAGCTTTTACTTCTCGGAGATTTATTACAACTGTTTTGCCTCCCCAAGTATTCCACCGAGACTTGAGGTTTCCCACAGTTACAATTCACCTTTACCACATACTGATCTTTAGTTTAACGTGAAAGATAGCTTCTAAATTACAAATTTATTTTTACAATTTATAGCTTTTGTAAACGGTTCTCAGAATTACTGTTATATAGACTACTGTTTATAGATAATAATATATTTAAATAATTTTCAATACTTATTTTTGCATTTAAATTTTATTTTCTAAAGTGAGACTTCAGAAAAACACAATTGTAAGTATTTTACACCTTATCATTATTTTACTGCCACATTATTCATTTTATTAAATGGCCAAATTGGCACATTAAATTTTATATTTCTTCATTTCTTTGTTGGAGTTATTGACGATTAAATAATTGTAATTATGGTCTGCCCACACCGTACCAATGGAATATGAAGACTTTACGTTATACACTCAAAATAAGCTTATCTCTCTCTCTCTAGTTACTAATAGTTTACTAAACAAATTAGTAGTTTTAATATGTGTTAAGATGTGCAATAAGGTAATTATACTAACTCAAAGCAAAATATAAAAGAAAATACAAATTATTAATCGACTTTCCTAAAATTTAAGCTAATTAATATATGTCTACCCTATATTTTATATTTCTAGTTCTTGAAGTTAGATTTACGTATAGTATATTTGATATCATAAACAAAGCCACGATATTATTTATGACAATCATGATTGTAGACTTACATTCATTTTTACGTTTCTTTATTTGTAGGAATGTGTCAATAAATATAAAAAAAATAAATACGAAGGTAATGACATAGCGTGAAGTAAGATAATCACATTAACCTCTTTATTGGGGCCTGTAACTTAAGGTTGTAAAATGTATAGTATCTTAGTTTATAATTAACATATTAAAAGATTTAAGAAGAGATACAAATTTTGGTTAACTTAAATGGAATGGTGAAAATATAAAAATATTATTTTTGAAATATAATTATGATTTATTTACACTAAATGTCCTGAATATTATAGTCTATTGTTATAATGTAATATCTGAATTTGTACTTTAAATCTCGATATTATTTTTTGTGCTAGAACCTTCCTATTTGTAAAAACATAAATATGGGAATACATTTAAGTGTTGCTGTAATAAATCAGAAATGTTAGAAGGAAACGTAAATTTCGTATGTAATTATTTGAGTTTTTCAAGCTTAAATTTTGACAAGATGTCGTAAATAGGTTAGCTAAGCCTGTGAGTGGAATAAAATGGCGCCTGTGCCTTGTGAGGCGTGACCGGCCATGTGTGAAACGAAGTTTCTTGTTCATACTGCTTTAAGCTCAAGTATCTTAGCCTACAACACATTTTGTAACCTTGTACTCGCAATTGTTGTAATAAATGTTTTATCAAGTTAGTTACGTTGTTAGATTGTATACATTGACTTCTTGACTTCAGTGATAATAAAATAGTTAAAATGAGCGTCAAACAACACAAACATATTGCAATATAAGTACAAAATGTACAGAAATTATATGGTCGTGATTGATTTTGTTACTACGCTTTCCATCTTCAGATTGGAATTCATAAAGGAATCTCATCAACCTATGTGAATAATAATAGCAAAAGCCAGCACTTACCAGTATTTTGTATTAAATAAAAAGTAACATAAGTGTTGAAGAAATTACTAAATAAATAACATTCAAAATTATTCTGGTATGACGTCACAAACTGTATTTAATAACAACATTTGAAACAATATTAAGGTAAGGGATATTTTCTTTCAAACATACATGTACTACTATACATTCATGTTCTATAAATGGACATCGTTCACGATTGGCAACTGAAAATAGTTTAGGCTGTGATTTAATAGAGAAATTAAAAATTTGTATTTATTAAAATGTCTATAGAAATAGTTAATAAATATAGTTAATGTTTTATAGTTTTACTTACATTTTTGGCTGATAAATATATTACTGCTATAAAGATTTTTCCTTAAATTATTTAGATTAGTATAAAGAAATATTTAAATAGTTCATTAACATTTTTTTAATCTTACAAATCAATAGATAAAATAGTTAAATCGTAGAGTTGTTTGATGTATCCGTACATTCAAATTTGCAAGGCTATATAACTTTTATTGAAAACACATAACTAACTTCACAGTCTAAAACTAGCCTATATTTGTAATCTTTGCCTCATAAATCTATTGAAATTCATTAATAACATATTGTAACTTATTATTGCATGAAATTACAAAATATGAATACCCTTAAAAGCTTTTAATTTTAAGATATTAAATGTATTAAAACCAAGTTAATTGTACTATTTATTTCTAGTGGCTTTAATAGTATTGTTAGTAGGCGAAATTTGTTAGTAAGCAAAATGAACTCCCTTAATGTTCTAGCAACAACAATTCAGAAATCACTTCTTCGATCAACTTTCTAGTTGATTTCACATTAATTCACGTAAAATCTAGGGTGTTGTTGACTAGGCATGTGTTTGAGGTTATAATAAGTTGCTTGTATCATACTCTGTATTGGCCTATGGGGATCGAAACTTCGTCTTCAATAATATATAGTAGTATGTTTATGCACTGATGTCTGCATACGATCAGCCATGTGATTGCTGAGTGTGGTCATCAATCACATACTCTACTTAAAGATTCTACATTGTGGGGTTTTTTTGGGGGGAGAATGCCTGGTTTTACCTAATTGGAACAGTGGGTTCTTTATAAATTTGTAGCTTCTCCATACTGTATTTTTTATTTGGTTTGTATTCTATTATTTCTTTCATTTATTAGTAGACATGACACAATTACACGATTCAAATATTTTCTATGTCATTGATAGAAACTACATTAGTTTGAGTGATTATTCACTAACGGGTTCATATTACTTCTTTGTATATGATTTAATAAACGTATGAAGTACAAACCATTATAACTATATTGTGCCTTAAAAAATAAAAATTATACATTTTTTAAGCAATACTGGTCTTTATCTTTTTGTATTGCTTTGATATCACGTAATACATTGACTACCAAACAACCCCCCGACAAGTCTTGATTGTAAAAGTTTCTTCCCAACTCCAAACTGCCCATAATACCTTAAACTCACCCACGTGTTTCAAAATGATTGTCGCATTTTTGGTTACAGTGGCATGCTATTATCGCTAAGAACAGTTCATTTTAGAATTACTATTTCTTAAAAATTCTAGAATAGCCTTACCATGGTAACAATGGGTTATTAAATCCTTTATATTTACTTTGTATATAAAATTAGTAAAGAATTTACAGATAAAGAATAAACATTTAGCTGTACTTCTCGTACGTTTTCCAAAATATATCATGATGAATATTTTTTATGTGTTGATATAATTTAGCATATTCATTTCCAAAAACTAGCTCAATAATAATACGCTTAGGCAACATAGTTTGTGTGCACATAGAACATTAACAAGTTTTTTTATGACGCTAAAATATGTGATGTAGATATCAAATAAACCTTTATAAATAACTAAGATTAATAACGCTCAATGTATTTAGGATACATGCTGAATATACCAAGTTCAAAATATTGATGGTGAAACCGAAAAAAAGAATCTAATACAACATACAAAATAGTTTGCGTTTGTTCTTAAAACGTTGTTTGTATATAAGCTATTGGTTCTTAAACATTTATTCTGCTATCCAATAAAACTAAATTTGAGTAGTCATATTTAGTATAAATAAGTTGGGAACATTATAAAGTTTCTTGCATATGTATTCAATCAAATAACACGCCACTTCCTAAAGGTCAGTCTTACTTACACTGGAACGCCTCGTAAAATATTGAGCCCTCCTAAAGAAAAAATGTCCAGTTTTGATTGCCGAAGTTAGTCCTCAATAAAATAACACACAACTTCCTAAAGGTCAGTCTTACTTACACTGGAACGCCTCGTAAAATATTGAGCCCTCCTAAAGAAGTAATGTCCAGTTTTGATTGCCGAAGTTAGTCCTCAATAAAATAACACACAACTTCCTAAAGGTCAGTCTTACTTAAGCTGGGACGTCACGTAAAATATTGAGCCCCCTAAAGAGGGAATGTCAAGTCTTGATTGTCGAAGTTAGTCCTCAATAAAATAGCACGCAACTTCCTAAAGCTCAGTCCTACTTACACTGGGACGTCACGTAAAATATTGAGCCCCCCTAAAGAGGTAATGTCAAGTCTTGATTGTCAAAGTTAGTCCTCAATAAAATAGCACGCAACTTCCTAAAGCTCAGTCTTACTTACACTGGGACGTCACGTAAAACATTGAGCCCCCCTAAAGAGGTAATGTCAAGTCTTGATTGTCAAAGTTAGTCCTCAATAAAATAACACGTAACTTCCAATAATAATATACTTACTTACACTGTGACGTCACGTAAAACATAGAGCCCCCTAAAAAGGGAATGTCAAGTCTTGATTGTCAAAGTAAGTACTCAATAAAATAACACGCAACTTCCAAATATCAGTTTTACTTACACTGGGACGTCATGTAAAACATTGAGACCCACTAAAGAGGGAATGTCAAGTCTTGATTGTCGAAGTTAGTCCTCAATAAAATAGCACGCAACTTCCTAAAGCTCAGTCCTACTTACACTGGGACGTCACGTAAAATATTGAGCCCCCCTAAAGAGGTAATGTCAAGTCTTGATTGTCAAAGTTAGTCCTCAATAAAATAGCACGCAACTTCCTAAAGCTCAGTCTTACTTACACTGGGACGTCACGTAAAACATTGAGCCCCCCTAAAGAGGTAATGTCAAGTCTTGATTGTCAAAGTTAGTCCTCAATAAAATAGCACGCAACTTCCTAAAGCTCAGTCCTACTTACACTGGGACGTCACGTAAAACATTGAGCCCCCCTAAAGAGGTAATGTCAAGTCTTGATTGTCAAAGTTAGTCCTCAATAAAATAACACGTAACTTCCAATAATAATATACTTACTTACACTGTGACGTCACGTAAAACATAGAGCCCCCTAAAAAGGGAATGTCAAGTCTTGATTGTCAAAGTAAGTACTCAATAAAATAACACGCAACTTCCAAATATCAGTTTTACTTACACTGGGACGTCATGTAAAACATTGAGACCCACTAAAGAGGGAATGTCAAGTCTTGATTGTCGAAGTTAGTCCTCAATAAAATAGCACGCAACTTCCTAAAGCTCAGTCCTACTTACACTGGGACGTCACGTAAAATATTGAGCCCCCCTAAAGAGGGAATGTCAAGTCTTGATTGTCGAAGTTAGTCCTCAATAAAATAGCACGCAACTTCCTAAAGCTCAGTCTTACTTACACTGGGACGTCACGTAAAACATTGAGCCCCCCTAAAGAGGTAATGTCGAGTCTTGATTTTCAAATTTTGTCCTCAATCAGAAACACGCAACTTCCTAAAAGTCAGACTTACTCTCACTGGGACGTCACGTAAAACATTGAGCCCCTCCCTCCCCTACATAGGTGATATCAAGTCTTGATTGTCAAATTTTCTTCTCATTCAGAAACACGCAGCTTCCTAAAGGTCAGTATTAATGTAACTGTGTAAATTTAGCTAGTAAATTTAGATTTAGTAGTGTCACTGTAATCTCTCATACATTTACTAGGCCTGGATTGTAGCAAAACGGAAAGTGGTTCATTTAAAAAAGGAAAATACAGTGTTTTAGATGTTAACTATTTTTAATGTCACATTATAATGGCTTAAGGCATTTCCTTCACAAAATAGAACTCAGCCTATTGAAAAACCTAAAACCAAAGTATAAAGTTACGCAAAGAATTAATTTACTCACATTACCAAAGTCTAGATTACTCAAACTGTATCCCATTCACAGTTACACACTGGTGACAGTTCTTAAAAAATGAATCGTATGCTTCTAAAGAGAAATTCCTTGTATCTCTAGAAGTTCTTCTTTAATTTTGTTTTGAATTCTCATCAGTGTTGAAGTCATGGGTATACACATTTTTCTTTAAGTATCCCCATAAGGAAAATTCACAGGCAATCAAATCTGGAGATCGAGGTGGCCGATAAAAAGACATAACTTTTATGACCAATCCAACGCCTATGATGGTTGTCACATAGTATTTGATTGGTAGGGTTAGCGTAATGAGGTGAATCACCATCTTCTTGAGAGAATACTTAATTTATTTCTGGAACCATGAAGTAAAGAAATCATGGTGAGCAAACATAATATTTTCATTTTAATGTCCGAAATGTCTTAAGATAACAAGCCGTTAACACTGATAGCTGCCTATAGAATGTGGGGACTAAAGGTATTGTAATAATTACAATTGTGTCTATTAATAACACCATTGCATTAAAACGAGGACTTGTCTGAGAAAACAGTTTAAGGGTGCCAATGAGGATCTAACTCATTAAACTCAATGATATGGGAATAGAATTAAAATGTTCTGTCCAGGAAATCTGCAAATAAATTGCGTAGCAGATGAATTAAAAAAGTTTAAATTTAATTTCTTTTCATAATTAAACTATACAGAAGGCTTTGGAACACCAATTTTATGTTCAAACTTCCTCAGTGATCTTGGTTTACCAGTATCAGAGATTTGATGAACATATCAATTCTTCTGTTTCTTCATTATTTCTTCTTGAGTACTTTTTTTACAACACACCAGTTTCTAACGATATATTTTTTTACTTAGTTGTTGTTGGACTGCTTGATGGTTCAACTCCTGAGTATGCAACTGTACATGATGTCTAACTACAACTGTAACGGTAACAAAGATAATAGCCTACGCACAACCCTTTACTTTTTGGTCAAAATAAAAAGCCATCTCACCAATTTCAGTTTTAGTAAATAAAAATGTCGGCGTGGTGGCTCAGTGGATAAGGCTTAGGACTACGGAGGGTAAGGTCCAAGATTAGAATCCTCACTGAGGTAACTGACGGTACTTTACTCTTTGAATAAAGTTCACACACAGGCCTGTACTTGCGTGAACTGGCGAGTGAAGTTAAAATTAATAATAATAATAATAACTAGAGCAACTTAAGATAATGTTTTAATTGCTTATGCAATATTGGTTAACAAAAACAGATGTTTTAAAATGAGCGTTAAAACTCGAACACAGTTAAAAAATCTAAAACAAATTAAAATATTGTTTCCATTATGCCCCCGTAAACGTTAGGGTACATACTTTTAAAGCCTCTATGAAAAGTGTGCAACGTTTCAAAATGATCGTTGCAGGATTGGATAACCAACACAAAATCAACGTTTGGAACCTTTTCATTGGACACCCCGTACATTAATACATTATTTTTAGGATGTAATAATATATTATTACAATATTATTGTTGTTTTTAGAGCAACCGTCGCTAAGGGACTAAGACGGTGGCTTGCCATACAATCAGTTCGGGTTAGATTTTCGATAGGATCACTGACAGTTTTTGTCCCTGTCGCTCCTGTGGTTCGGAAGTCACGTTAAGCCTTTGGTCCCCAGGTTAAGTCTTAGAGAGGGTTTAGTAGTCCTCACTTTGCCTGTTAAAATAAGACGACCTTTTAATATCTTCTTTATATAAACTAATTTAGGCCACTTAAAATCAACAGTTTCATACCTCTCGAAATGTATAGTTAGTTAAGAACACTGACTCGTTGGAAAATTCCAACATAATTTAAGAACAATAATATCTACCACGATAAAATGAATTTTCACTACACTACTATGAGTTCAGCTTTTTTTTCGTTATGTGTTTACAACCTGCGAAACATCATATTTTCCAATGTTGACTGTGGAAAATGTTCGGTTGTAAACAATGTTACTTTCGGTAGTAAACAATAGACAGATGTTGAAAATATGATGTTTTGCAGGTTGTAAACACATAACGAAAACAGCTGAACTCATAGTGGTGTAGTGAAAAGTATCGTTCAAAACTCGAGTGAAAGTGTTTTGTATGTTCTCGACCATTTAAAATGCTCGACAAGTCTCGCACTTCAAACATATGGTCTCGAACATGCAAAACCCCACTTTCCACTCTTGTTATAAAATATACTACTTCAACAAACTGTATATTTACATTTTATGTATGTAAATTAATACAAATTATTTGCCGGAATGCTATAAACTTATTAGTTAAGTAAGAAAGGCCTCTGAGCGATGAGAAAGGAGTATTTCCAATAGGGCAGTTATTAAAGATGGACAGCATTCCTAGGTCGGCTACGAAGAATGGCCGAAATACCCGCTTGAAGGGAATGGTAGTTTATGATGTGTAAAACTAAATGACTTCAAGAGTTCTTTTGTATGAAAGTGTTGTATTTTTGAATGAAAAATATCATTGGCATTGTTTTTTAGTATTTTTCATCACAGTAGGCCTATTTTACATAACACCATTAACTCATTACTGAACTAGCTTCTCAATATCTATAGTAACAATTAACTTGGAACAGTTCATAATATGGTCCTTGTCCATAAGATCAGATGAAATACACAAAATAAAATAAAATACGCTTTGATGTATTCCGAAGCGATGAAGATACTTTCCAAGGCAGCCATGTCCTATTTTTAAACAAAAAGCAGGAACAGCATTTTTTTTCTTGAGAAAACAAGAATATAATTTAAATCATCCCAAGATGTGTTTTGTATTTAGTTTTTTATATTGGATTTTGTATTGGATTGTATTTTGTATTGGAAATGAGTTTTTATAGGATAAATAATTTTGTTTTTCACTTGATGGAAAGGAGTTGTACTATTTTTATGGGGTAGATTTTCTGTTGCTCCTCGTTTAGCTAGTTTGTTGCCAACTCATTTCCTTTGATACTACAGTGTGAAGGAATCCATTAAAAAATAAAATTTATATTTATATTATTTAGTTTTTTCATAAATTTGCTGCGTTCCATGAGTTATTTTGATAAAATTTTTATATAATTACAAATCGCTTCAATTGCTGATTTAGAGTCACAAAATAAGACAATGTTTCTAGATTGTACATTTAATTTACTAAGTTATTAAGAGCTAATTTTATTCCAGCTACAGTATTTTACCATTAAAGGTGGTTTTAAATGAATCAAGTGTTTGATTATTTGAAAATAGTTCAGAAAAAACTCCAACAACTATCGAAGATTGTTAAGTTATTTTTGAACCGTCTGTATAAATATGAGCCCATAAAGGTTTCGCATAGTTTTGGTTATCTTTATAGTAGATTGTTTTAGTATTTCACAGTTCAGGTCAGACTTTTGGAAGTTTTTGTTTAGTTTAAGTTGAATTATATGTTATTAATTTAAATTGGGTTTTCTAGAATCAAAATCATTCTGCTAGAACAGATAAGTTAAAAGTAATCTGGCATCGATATATTTTTTAGATAAAACCTTGTGTTTTGAGATTTTCAACTGAGTTTGAAGGATTTTTCCAAAATGAATTATTAGGTAGTCTTAAAAGATTGCCATATAAAATAAGTGATTTTTCTTGAATTCATTAGCATTGGTAGTCATAAATATCTGTTTAATATTATATGACTAGTCAAAAATAATATTATTGAAACTATGAATATAAGTTAAATCAACATGATTGAGGCATATAATATATTTACCGTGATATTAACAATCGGTTAAATTTTTAAGTGCATACTTAAAAATTTTGTATAGGTTACTTCATAATAGTTATGTGAAAAAAGGTGAACATAGATCAAAAGTTGTAATGACCTTATAGTATAAAAAATAAACATGCGTAGATAGGGATTATTTTCAACATGAAGTACTAATGTGACCATCACCAGATTTGATTATTAGTTCTAACACTCCTCAGATACTCATACACTCCTCAGATACTCATACAATCCTCAGACACTTACTTATACACTCCTCAGACACTCATACACTCCTCAGAAACTCATACACTCCCCAAACACTCATACACTCCTCAGATACTCATACAATCCTCAGACACTCATACACTCCTCAGATACTCATACAATCCTCAGACACTCATATACTCCTCAGACACTCATACACTCCCCAAACACTCATACACTCCTCAGATACTCATACAATCCTCAGACACTCATATACTCCTCAGACACACATATACTCCTCAGACACTCATATAATCCTCAGACACTCATACACTCCTCAGACACCCACTCATACACTCCTCAGACCAACTTTTTATTTTAAAATGTATTTGACTCAATACAACAAATGTGGTTCTTCAATATACTCTCTTTTTCCTTTGACAAACTTGGGAAGGTAAAATATTTAGTTAGTGTATATAAATGATGGATGAAGGGATTTTGTTATATAGAATACATGTTACAGGTTTTAGAATTAAAAATGAGAAGTTCCAATTTTGTGTATTTATCATAATGCTAGTTAGTCACTATTTGGGTTATTTTATTCAAGTTTGATGATTCAATTTACATCTGACTGGTTTGATTTTCCACACTTACATGTAAGTTAATTATTATATATTTATTGTATTGTATTGTTGATCTTTGTGATTAAAAAAATGTAGCTATACTTTAAAAGTGTGCTAAAGCTTATTAAGTTTTACATTACTTAAAATGTAGTATTTATAGTACTTTTTGCGGGCTATATTTGCACCACTTATTCTATAGAAAACCCGACAGGCACGGGACTGGTATAAGGAAAAAATTATTATTTGCTGTTTTATAATAAGTTATTTTAACTAAAATACATGGTCCAGTTCTGGCTAAGCTCTTATATTTAAGTTCTCTTTCCATAGATGGCTATACATTTACTTAATAAAAAGTATTCATTATTATAATGTTTGTGTTTCTGAGGTATACCCACAACAATTTTTTAAAACTATATTAGAGAACAACTATTTACCTTTAAAAAATAAAGATTATGATAGTTTATTTTAACTTTAGATCAGTTTTAAACTCACAAACCTGATTTTATAAGAAGAATGTAAAACAATAAAATTAAAATAAATCCACTGTCAAACATGAAACCTCAGGTACCTGCTAAAAAGTGAAGATTAAAATTGAAATAGCCAATTTAAGAATTGTTTAGTTAAATCTTACAATAAATGGACCTCACTTTTCCCACAAACAATTACTTGACTCTAACTAAGGTTGAATCCACCTTACACATGCTCAATACATTAAATTGCTAGTTATCTACTATTGGTATAGCCTCATAGTACATAAAAAATGTTTTAAGGCCGATGTTACATATATTCTTCTTATACTGCGTATTGCAGAAACTATTTGAACATTTAAAGTTCACTCGACTTTTCACGACATTTTCACAGTGACTTCACGATTGTTGCACTCTAGTACTTGATGTGGTGAGACCCATCCCCCCACCAAAGCTGGTAAGCGTGCCAACCGGGGGATGGCTCAAAACCCCCTAATACACTTAACAAAAAATAATAAATAACCATAACTATCACTAGGCCTGAACATAGAAATAAATAACATACTTAACCACAGGGACTTAACAAAATATAAAATCTAAAAAAATGTAACAATAAATACTTAATTAATTAATAACAAGAAGTATAAATGAAAATTAACATCCAAAAAGTTCTTTTTGTATTTCACGATTCCTTTTCCCTTTAATAAAAAAATATATAAGTCCCCAATGGCTGTTTCCGAAATCACTGCCAAAGTTCCAGTTTTAGGCCTAGGCCACCTCAATATTTTCACAAACTTGTTTATTCTTCTTTTTTTTTCTCAGATTTCACGTCCATTTTTTTCTTTGGTTATCTTTCTTTTTTTTTTTTTATATATATAAATATTTACACAGCAAAACCCCCCCCAGCTCAGCCGCCGGGAAACAAAAAAGAACACACTGACCTGAGGACTGAAGAATAATACCCAGAGCTGTAGAGAGGGTAGCGGGCGAAACCAGGCTCCAGCATGGTCCTCAGGCCAGGCGAGCAGTGCAGAAGATCGAAATTCCCCCGGACGGCAGGCTGAGGGCTGAAAGTCCCACTCGAGGACCCTGGAGTTACAGTGTCTCTCAGCCACGCATAGTTAAGTTGAACGGCAGCACAAGACAAAAATAGACAGGCCAACCTCACCGAAGCTGCTGGAACACGGAACGAAACGGAACCGGGCCAACGACCACCAACTTACGCAAAATGCAGAGCGTGAGCGAACTCAGGCAGCCTGGCAGACAACGACGAAAAAAGCGAAAAATGTACCGGTCAAAACGACCCGGTACAACCTCCCTCTGCAAAACCTCAACACACCCAGGCAGGGGAGAACTCGGTACCTCAGGGAACCAAACAGAAGAAGAAGAACCTCCAAAGAGTGGTGCTCCAAGGACGCCAAAGAGAATCTAAGAGGGGAAACCCCTCAAACAGGGAGCGAACTACCCTGACGGTCGGGCCCGACCAGAAAAAAGAGAGAAAGAAGACTCTCTCAGAACAGCCACCTAGGGCGCAGAGGTGATCAATCTCTTTGCCCCAAGAAACCCCCAGGAACACCAACTCCTGGACCAACTGTTCCCCGGAAAGCCTTAAGCTGGGACACATGGGCTTTCCTAAACACCCTGCCTGACTGGGGATCAACCAGCAGAGCAGTCACCGGTGACAAAAACCTGTCGATGCGGTGGGGACCAGACCACCGATAGCACAACTTGGCAGCTCTTCGTTCCGCGGCCGAACTGACCGGGTGAGCCTGACAAAGAACCAGATCTCCAACCTGAAAAGGGTTAGGAGTACGACCCTTATCATACCTCCTCCTCACTCTCTCTCTAGCACGTAGCAGGTTGCGCCGAGCAGCCCGCCACGTGGACACTACGTCAGTGGCACCTGGCGTAGGTAGAAGATCCTCTAGCCTCCACAAGTTGGACAAAGGGTTGTTAGGAGGGTAGCCATGTAGAATCTCGAAGGGAGTGGCATTGTGACTCTCATGCTTGGAAGAATTAAAAGCAAGCTGGAGCCAAGAGAGACTCTCATCCCAGGTGTTCTGCTTCTCAGCATGGAAGGTAATAAGGGCAGACCGAAGATTGCGGTTGAACCGCTCTGCATGAGAAGGCTGTGGGTAATAAGGAGAGGTAGTCACATGCCTGATACCATTGCCAAAACAGAACCTACGAAACTCATGGGAGGTAAACTGGCTACCGTTGTCGGACACAAGAGTGGAAGGCACACCAAAGTGCTGGAAGAGTTGGGACTGGAGAGCACGGATGGTGAGCTTAGCCGTAGCACTCCGAAGTGGGAAAAGCCAAACGAACTTCGAGAAAGCATCCACACACACAAGTAGGTAGGAGCTACCTGACTTGCTACGGGGAAAAGGACCCACGTAGTCGATGAACACCTTCTCAAAAGGACGCTCGGCCACCTCAGAAGATAACAACCCTAACCTTGCATTCTGACTAGGCTTGCTGAGAGAGCACAGGTGACAAGCCCGCACTCTGCCAGCAACATCCCGGTCCATGCCCTTCCAGATGAAGTACCTACGAATCTTAGCGATGGTCTTATGAATGCCAAGATGACCGCCCACAAGAGAAGAGTGATAATACTGAAAGACCATCGGTACTAGATGACTAGGCAGCACTACACGGGGTTCACCCCTCTGTCGAGGACGGCAACAGAGTACCCCTTTGGACAGAAAATAGGGAGGGTGGGCACCTCCCTCTTGAAGCTCACCTAAGATGACTGACAGCTCAGGATCTTTCTGCTGATGGGACAGTAAGTCGTCAAAAGCCAGAGGAAAATCCAGAAGGACAGCACCACACTGAGCAACAGCCTCAGTAGGTGGATCACTGGGTTCGTGATACATGCGGGAAAGAGCATCCGCGATGACATTCTGGGTACCCCTAAGATGTTGAACTCGGAACTTAAAGGCAGAAATTTTGACCACCCAGCGACCAATTTTCCCGAGCTGCCGGGGATGGGCAAGAAGCCAAGATAGTGCCTGATTGTCAGTCTCCAGCAAGAACTCAGCGTGTTCCAAGAAACGCCGAAACTTGTCCGTACCAAAGACAACAGCCAGACACTCTAACTCATAGATGGAAGAAGCTTTCCTTTCCTGGTGAGACAACGTCCTCGAAGCAAAAGCGATGGGCTGCCTGACCCCATCAAACTCCTGAGAAAGAACAGCAGCAATGGCGGAGGAGGAGGCATCAGTCTGAAGAACGAATTCTCTGCTAAAATCAGGCATACGCAGGACAGGAGGTTGCATGATAGCCTCCTTGAGAGCATCAAAGGCAGTCTGCTGAGCTTGGCCCCACACAAAAGGGACACCTTTCTTTCGCAGCTCGTTCAACGGGGCAGCAAGCTCGGCCACGTTAGGGATGAAGCGACGGTAAAAATTCACCATCCCCACAAAACGGGCAATCCCCTTGGCATCTCTGGGAGGAGGAAAATCCCGAATGCCCTGGGTCCTCGCAGGATCAATGCAGACGCCTCGAGAAGATATAAGATGACCCAGAAAAGAAATCTCAGGACGAGCAAAAGTGACTTTCTCTGGATTGACGGTAAGGCCAGCTGATTTGAGGCGACTAAGAACTTCCTCCAGATGTTGCATGTGTTCCCCGAAAGTCTCACTGTAGACAAGAAGATCGTCCAGGTAATTGAAAACAAACTTGAACTTCACATCATGGAAGATGGAATCAAGCAGACGAGTAAGAGTCTGGGCACCCACAGCAAGACCCATAGGAACCCTAGTGAACTGATAGAGATTCCAGGGAACACAGAAGCTAGTCATGGGCCGTGATTCCTTCTTCAATGGAATCTGATGGTAGGCCTGGTTCAAATCAAACACACTGAAAAACTTAGCCTTACCGAACCAATCAAACGCAGAATGCAAATCAGGCAGAGGTACCGAGTCAATAGCGACCTTAGCGTTGAGCCTCCGATAATCCATCACAAGCCTAGACTTACCATTAGGCTTGGGCACAAGAAAAGCTGGACTGGCATAAGCAGAACGAGACGGTTCAATCACACCCTTGCTCAGAAGATCTTCAATCATAGCCCTCATAACCTCCATCTTTGGGGGAGCAAGTTTGTACGGATGACTTCTAACTGGCTGAGAATCGGTGAGGTGGATCTCATACTCCAGAAGAGAAGTGACCCCAAGCTCAGCCGTAAGCACATCAGGAAACCGCAAACACAGCCTCCTAATGGCCTCCGCCTGCTCAGGGGGGAGATGACCAACTGGATCCACCTTGGGTTGTTCGGGCTCACAACCCACCTCTCTGACTGCAGGAGGGCAGTCAGAATCACCTACTAGAGGCACCAAAACTCGCCGATTAAACTTGAAAAATATCTGGCGCTTCTGGAGGTCAAGCACCATACCACTCTTAGAAATAAAGTCTGCCCCTAGGATACAAGAAACCGCCAGGTCCTTGGCAACAAGAAAACCCCACCTCCAGGAAAATCCTTCGATTTTAAAATGGAAAAACGCCTTTAGAATTATAGGTAGAGGAGTTTGGGATGCCGTCCAGCAAGTAATAGAAGAGGGCTCGGTGTGCCTGACAAGTCCTAAGGCGTCAAGGGACTCAAAAAGAGAAAGGCTGATGATACTGCATGCCGAACCAGAATCAAGAAGGGCTCGACACACCGTACCACCAAAAGAAACAAAATCGCCAGGACACACCGAGGTGACCGCACTAAGTCCCAGGGAAGCCATGCCAGCAAGGCCCGAAAAATCCCCGACACTCCTGCTATGGGCACGTGTCAAAGGCAAATGGCCACGGTCACTCGCAACAACGCGGGGAGCTACTGTGGAGGCAACCCCCCGCGCTGAGCGTTTCCCGCCCCACGACCTCGAGCACGTGGACAGTCACGTCGAATGTGACCAGGTTGGCCACAAGCAAAGCACACAACCGGAGGCCGAGAACCACGACCCTCCACTGGCTGACTCACACCTACAGACATAGCCGGTCGACGGGTGGGGAGAGCACGATGACTCTCAGAATCCCTCCCTTGCTGGTCTGAGAACTGCACGCTGCGCGAAACAATGCACAGCTGATGCAGCTCCCGAAAAGTAGAAGGAACACCAGCAAAAACCAATCTGCACCGTTCTTCTGGAGAAATGCCATCCAGGATGACACGAACGGTGTCAGCTTCAGAAAGGGTGAGGCGCAACGCTTGACGAGCTTCCTTGACTGAAGAGACATAGGCTGCCAGAGACTCGCCCCTACCCTGTGACCTATAAAATCTGTCCATGACCATCCTCTCCCTGAGTCGAATGGGAAGAAACGATGAAAGTAACTCTCGATGGAACGAGTCCACCGAGGCACCACTGGCCAAGACAGAACTCAGCAACTCCCCAACGGGACCTCTACAATACGGGAAAACCAGACGAAGCAAGTCCCCAGCCTGCATGCCGGGCATCTCACTAAGTCTGAGAAAGGCCACCAGAAACTTAAGAAGCTCCTCAGGATCCATCCCATCGATCACAGGGAGATTCTGGATCATGGGCGTGAGAGGGTTAGGCAGCTTGTGGTAGCTCAGCTGCAGAAGAGCAGGTGAACCCAAAGAAGTAGTAGGAACGGCAGCTGGAGCCGAACCACAAGCAACCTCAACAGAAACGCCTGCAGGCTCAGAAGGAACCTCAGGCACAGTGAGAGCCGGTGTCTCAGCCTGCGGCCTCGACACATTAGGCGAAAGCGCGAAAGTAGGCCGCTGACCCAGGCCCGTAGGAGTCGTGGAACCGGAGAGTGCCTGAAAAATCTCATCCAGCCTAGACACACTCTCCAAGATCCACGCCCTATCCGATGGTTCCAACCCCGGTGCCCGGTTGACCAGCCTTAAACGGGCAAGCA
The DNA here is from genome assembly GCA_035578905.1 of Stictocephala bisonia. Classification (NCBI taxonomy): domain Eukaryota; kingdom Metazoa; phylum Arthropoda; class Insecta; order Hemiptera; family Membracidae; genus Stictocephala; species Stictocephala bisonia. Next base: position 132,235 of record JAQJVL010001729.1, on the reverse strand, counting down.
GATGCCCCAAACGTGCAAGGCGGCAGGCCCGGTCACGACCTACTGGAGGTTCCAACTGCAAATCCTCTAACACCCCTTCCCAATCTTCCACCTTCCGTTTACAAATCCCCAACTCATCACCAACCTCCAGCAGGTCAGACCAATCCACCGCCGTACCCGCGGACAACTGCTCCCGCAGCAACCTCCGGAGATTCAGAACATCACCGTCCGGAGTCACACCCCGCGACCTCAACTCAAAAATCAACTCCTCCTTGACTAGGAGCGCAACATTCTGCAGATAGGCCATCTCGCAAAACAAAATTCTCAACAATATACACAAAAAACGACAACTCCAGGGTCCAAGACGAACTAAACCCTCAGCCTACCGAGCCACTGCCGACCACTCCAATCCACCCATGAAACCCATTCCACAAAGTAACCAAGCGGATTGCCTAGGTTTTTTTTTTTTTTTTTTTTTTTTTTTTTAAAAAGTTAAATGTTTTATTTGGTTTTTAATTGTTTTTCTTTTTAAATAATTATTTATTTGTTTCTTTTTTTTTTTTTTTCTACGTATTACCAAGACACCTTGACGGTAGGTCGGCCAACCATGACCTACTAAATGGCAAACACCCACCGTCAACCACCAAGAGAGATTTTTTTTTTTTTTTTTTTTTTTTTTTTTTTTTTTTTTTTACAGGCAACCACGCTCTGCTACCAATTGAGACCCATCCCCCTACCAAAGCTGGTAAGCGTGCCAACCGGGGGATGGCTCAAAACCCCCTAATACACTTAACAAAAAATAATAAATAACCATAACTATCACTAGGCCTGAACATAGAAATAAATAACATACTTAACCACAGGGACTTAACAAAATATAAAATCTAAAAAAATGTAACAATAAATACTTAATTAATTAATAACAAGAAGTATAAATGAAAATTAACATCCAAAAAGTTCTTTTTGTATTTCACGCTTCCTTTTCCCTTTAATAAAAAAATATATAAGTCCCCAATGGCTGTTTCCGAAATCACTGCCAAAGTTCCAGTTTTAGGCCTAGGCCACCTCAATATTTTCACAAACTTGTTTATTCTTCTTTTTTTTCTCAGATTTCACGTCCATTTTTTTCTTTGGTTATCTTTCTTTTTTTTTTTTTTTATATATAAATATTTACACAGCAAAACCCCCCCCAGCTCAGCCGCCGGGAAACAAAAAAGAACACACTGACCTGAGGACTGAAGAATAATACCCAGAGCTGTAGAGAGGGTAGCGGGCGAAACCAGGCTCCAGCATGGTCCTCAGGCCAGGCGAGCAGTGCAGAAGATCGAAATTCCCCCGGACGGCAGGCTGAGGGCTGAAAGTCCCACTCGAGGACCCTGGAGTTACAGTGTCTCTCAGCCACGCATAGTTAAGTTGAACGGCAGCACAAGACAAAAATAGACAGGCCAACCTCACCGAAGCTGCTGGAACACGGAACGAAACGGAACCGGGCCAACGACCACCAACTTACGTAAAATGCAGAGCGTGAGCGAACTCAGGCAGCCTGGCAGACAACGACGAAAAAAGCGAAAAATGTACCGGTCAAAACGACCCGGTACAGTGGGAAGACGAACTCATAAATCAATTCAAGTTTGTTTGCAAACAAACGTTCTAAATGAAATCAACTTCTTTACTAACCTAGTTGATATCAGCATTGTTTTAAAATATATATAAAAAATATTTATTTTGGTAATTTTAAAAATTCGATAAAATATGAAATGAAATGTTAAGTTGAAAAATACTGTAAAGTTAATGAAACCAGGGTGTATGCCAAAATAAATATTGCAGCTGTATTTAGCTTTATTATGATAAAAATAACATTTCTCTCACTGACGTAGTAGTGTGGGTTATTTATCATCATTAGAGTTCTGTGACGAATCTAATGCCTTTACAGTGTAAAGCCCTTTGAGTTATTTCTAGCGAGTAAATCTCGTCCACAGACGGTGTAAGAAGGTTATTACATCAACAGTTATACAATGTGTATATCCACATTCATTCTAAAAGTCAAACTATATTCAATTAATTAAGAAGTTTGTTAGTGAATAAGTTCAGTATTATGTTATTTCCTAATGAAATGGAAAGTTATAAGTTTCATTAAATTATTAAACAAATCATAAATAATTATTTACCCTAAAATTTGTGTTTTTAGGTTGGTTTTACACAATATTTTAATAAATGATGCTTAGAAAAGGCAACAAACTAGGTATGTGTGTAAATATTAACTGGAAATTTAGAAAAATTTAGGCTAAAATTAGTCAATATCTATAACTTTTGCTTTGTAATTATTAGAATAATAAAATATCTGTAATGTATTAATTTATGATGTAATACTTCCTAAATAAGTTTGAAAACATTTTTTAGAATTAGTATTTTGTCCATACCTACTCCAAATATAATTTAATCTGTTCGTTCATCTACACTCACTACACTCATTCGAAATCCACATTCGCCACTTCTTGACGATCGACGACTTAAGAATAAATAAATAAAAAAATATTCATCCATAGTTGAAATTGTAGCATAACTTTATTTGATTTGAAGGTAAGAGAAACGTTAAAGTTTTTTTATTAAGTGCAATTAGCTATAATATGTATGTATATACAATTAATTATTCAGAATAATTCTTAATTGTTTGTTATTAAGTTTTTTTATTAAGTGCAATTAGCTATAATATGTATGTATATACAATTAATTATTCAGAATAATTCTTAATTGTTTGTTAACTATACTTCAAATACCTTATAGACTTTATCGTAAGACTATAAACAAATATATTTAATTCACTTTCAACAGTCATTAATTATTTAGCAGAATTAAAAAATAAATACAATATATCGATTATGTTTTATATTAAATAGATATAATACTGGGATCTTAAGGATATATGAGATAAACTATTATTACAGGAAAATATATTATACATTTTTTCGATAGTTTGTTGAAGTGGTATGATTTGAGTTAAGTTGAGAGATATTTTTAAAGATATCTCTAATAAAGGTTTATTTAAAGAGTTTCAAAGAGTTTTTAATCTTTAAAAACATTAAATTCTGCATATTAAGGGTTTGTAGATTACTAGCCGTAACAACATGAATGGAATGTAAATTTAAAGCTCTCGTCAAGTTTAAATATACACATTTGGGGATTGCAGGACAAACCCTCTCTCTGTGTTCTCTAGAAGATTTAATAAATAAAATAAAAGTTGTATAAGAAAACCATTTTAGAGAAATTCGAGTATAACAAGCTTCATTGTAGTGGATATTTCGGTACTTGAATTTCACTCCATGTCAATTTAAAATTCACTGAGACAGCTTTCACAATATTCTCTCAGTAATTCCTATTTGGATTTTGAAGCACGTTAAACTTATAATTAATGCCCTTTAGCTCTTTAGTAACTATATACTAGCAAACCCCTCCATTTAATTATTTGCCCCAAAGTATTTTTAATGATAAATTGAGGAATAACATTAATGAAGTACCATTTAAATTTTTTTTCATGATTTACATTTTTACATCGAATAAAAAATTAATCAAGGGTAATTTAAAAAAATATTTCTCAATTTATAGTATTAGTAGCTCTAACTTGCAAAATGAAATATACATTTTAGTATAATTAGTATTTCGGTGTTTTGTTATTTTGTGGTTCCACTTTCCTATAAACAGGCGTATACATGATTTTCATCGAACAATACAAGAATATAAGGGAAGTATAATAATTCTTGGCCCGATGACTTTTCAGTGTTGTTAATTTTCAAATAAATTTCAGAACTGTTTAAGCATAAAAAATTAAAATCAAGAACATAAATATACCACTAATAAAATATAGAACTTTATTTTATTATTTATGATTTACTATTACTTACAAAAAATCTTAATATGTTCTGCAAAACATTTTTAGATGCCATTCATAACTAAAACAGTGTAACAATAACTAATTGTGGTTTATATTTAAAACCTTTAACCGATAATTTATATGGCCAAACATTTAATAAGAAAAGAAAAAAGTACATACAATACTTTATTATCCTTAAATTTATAAAACACCTAATTATTAAGACTTAATGGAGATAGCTAATGAATATAGAAATAAATAATATTGTATTGGTATTATTTTTTCTTTGGAAATGTTTAATAATTTTATCAACATTCACTATATTTTATGAAAACCGATAAAATTTCGTATTATTTTTAATAGTTAAGTGCAAATCTTACAGCTTTATCATTTAAGAAATATTAGTCTTAATTTACAAATAATTCATATTATTAATTAAGAATAATGATTGAATTTAATTCGGTAAAATAATATAAACAAATTATTAATATGTTACCATTATAATTATGATTATGTATATTAGTAATGATGTATTGAATAGTAAACTATAGGCAGCTAAGAACATTCGGGGCGTACGGTGTGTCAACCCAGGCAGGAATGGGCTCTAGCCCTACTATACAGGTACGTGAATAGTAAACTATAGGCAGCTGAGAACCTCTACGGCGTAGGGTGTATCAATCCAGGCAGGAATGGGCTCTAGCCCTACTATACAGATACGTGAATAGTGAACTATAGTCAGCTGAGAACCTTCAGGGCGTACGGTGTACCATTCCAGGCAGGAGTGGGCTCGAGCCGTACTATACAAGTATGTGTAGGCCTATAACTACTCGTTGGCAAATAACGAATCATTGAGATTACATCCAATAACTAAACAAATAAAGAACTTAAAAACTTAAAATTTAATAACTACAGCTAATATTTCACAAATGCATAATATGTAATTTTTTACCACATTCTCGATAATATAGTGCAAACATGCCATTATTTATAATTAGTGAAATAGTCTTTTGCTCAATATCTCTAGGTTCTAGGTAATTCAAGTTGGGAGTTAGTTGCTAGATATCCTGAATTTCAGTAATTTCCTCTTTAACCCAGAGATGTAAAGTGATCTAAGTTAATAAAGTTGTGTGGCACACTTGAGTGCATTCACTGTCAATTAGGTTCGTGTTCCACTCTTCATAACATCCATTGCATTCCACTATATAAAAATGCAGCTTAAAATAGTTAACAAAACTGTTATTATTTATAAACATAACAAATATATGATACAAAATTGAAAACTTTTTTTATGTATGAAATTGTCTAGTGTATTTCAATGTCAAGCGGCGTTTAGGAATTCGAAATAAATATTATTTGGTTATACGCCCGCAAGAAGCTTAAACCAACCAATATTATTTTTATAATCGTTATAGCTCAGCGTTTCATAAACAGGGCCTTAAGTATGTTTAATGTATGATTGCAAATGCATACACAATTAATTTTATAAGGCACTTTATAAGTAATACATTTTATATAATAAACAAATTTCGTAATAAATTTGGTCAAAAATACGAATAACTAGGTGATACCCCTGCACGCTTCTCATACCAACCCCGTACTTCACTGCGCTGGTGAGACCCTGGCCCACGGCCTCAGCATGTAACCATGACTACAAATATTAGTGGCTAAACTGTATTAAGTAAAATAATGGTAAATTTATTCACTGTGGCTCATTCACTGCAATCGAGTGCAATTTCATATCACAATTTATTTTGCAGCTGATGATCAATTAAAGAAATAAAATTAATTATTTAGATTACCATCGATAATTTAATTAAGATTTAGTGTTGCAGAGACCTACAGTCGGAAGCGAATGAAACCATAAATTAAAACCATCTCTGGGAAAAAGTACAAGTACAAAGTACTTTTTTTAAATTATTTCCGTCACTTATTTTATGTTTATAGAGGACGCGCAGACAGTGACACGTGCCGCCATTCGTTCTATGTTTATACAGGACGTTTCAAAAAGGACTTTACAACTTTGAAAATTCATATAAATTTTATTAAACAAGGTAAAGAGCTGGTTTTGGTGTTATTTTAAAGGAAAAAAACTGCAAGTTTTTTACCTTAAACTAAAGATGTTCTATGTGGCTTCCGTTGGTTATTCTGCAGACATCCCATCGGTAGTCGATTTCTTCCCAGACTCACACTAGCATTTCAGGTCTAACTTGCTCAGCAGCAGCGTAAATTCTTGCTCTAAGTTCAGGTAGAGTGGCCGGCAAAGGAGGTACGTACACCATATCTTTTATGAAACCCCAGAAAAAAAATCTAGCGGTGTCAGGTCTGGGGAACGGGGAGCCATGCAATTGGCGCATCACGGCCAATCCATTGACCTGGGAAGCGGTCATTTAGAAAATCCCGGACGTCAGTCAGATAGTGTGGTGGTGCGCCATCTTGCATAAAGAAAACATTTCGTTCTCGGTCATCCTCATTGATCTGTGGTATTAAAAATTGTTGTAACATATCAAGGTACACTATCCCATTGATGGTTCTCTCTTGGAAAAAAAGGGGCCGTTCACTTTCGTCTTGCTCAACGCACAAAAAACGTTCACTTTAGGGCTATCACGAACATGTTGTAATGTTTCATGTGGATTGTCGCTGCCCAAAATCCTACAGTTATGTGTGTTTACCTTGCCACTTAAGTGAAAAGTGGACTCGTCACTAAAGATTATGTTGTCCAAGAAATGTTCATCATCATCCACTCGATTTAACATATCCACACAGAAGTTCCTACGGGCAATCTTAGCAGTGTCTTTAATTGCTTGTAAAAGCGAATATCGGTATGGTTTCAAGTGCAAACGTTTTCTTAACACACGCCAAACCGTCGTATGTGGTACTTGCAGCTCACGAGATGCACGCTGGGTCGATTTCGTAGGGCTATTTACAAAACATTGTCTCACTTGCTCAACGACTTCGTCAGATGTGCTTGGACGACCTGGGGATTTTTTATGTTTCACTGAGCACCCTGTTTCTACAAAACAACTATGCCACTCATAAATTGTAGGCCTACTAGGAGGATCTCTAGCGTACTTGGTACGAAAATTACGCTGAACTGTTGTCGCAGACTTCGATTCTTCAAATCAAAACACACAACTAGCACGCTCCGGTCCAGTGAAGGCAGCCATGTTAAACGTAACTGTCACTAGCGCTTGTGCGGCGTGATTAGGCACTAACAGACTACGCGAGTCAAAACTTAAACTATTTTCCTTTAAAACAAAACCAAAACCAGCTCTGTACCTTGTTTAATAAATGTTATATGAATTTCCAAATTTGTAACGTCCTTTTTGAAACACCCTGTAGAGGACGAACTGACAGAGACCAGTGCCGTCATTCATTCTATGTTTATAGAGGACGCGCAGACAGTGACACGTGCCGCCATTCATTCTATGTTTATAGAGGACGCACTGACAGAGACCAGTGCCGTCATTCATTCTATGTTTATAGAGGACGTGCAAACAATGACACGTGCCGCCATTACTTCTATGTTTATAGAGGACGCGCAGACAGTGACACGTGCCGTAATTCATTCTATGTTTATAGAAGACGCACTGACAGAGACCAGTGCCGTCATTTATTCTATGTTTATAGAGGACGCGCAGACTGTGACACGTGCCGCCATTCATTCTATGTTTATAGAGGACGCACTGACAGAGACCAGTGCCGTCATTCATTCTATGTTTATAGAGGACGCGCAGACAGTGACACGTGCCGTCATTCATTCTATGTTTATAGAGGACGCGCAGATAGAGACCAGTGCCGTCATTCATTCTATGTTAATAGAGGATGCGCAGACAGAGACCAGTGCCGTCATTCATTCTATGTTTATAGAGGACGCGCAGACAGTGACACGTGCCGCCATTCATTCTATGTTTATAGAGGACGCACAGACAGTGACACGTGCCGTCATTCATTCTATGCTTATAGAGGACGCACTGACAGAGACCAGTGCCGTCATTCATTCTATGTTTATAGAGGACGCACAGACAGAGACACGTGCCATCATTCATTCTATGTTTATAGAGGACGCGCAGATAGAGACCAGTGCCGTCATTCGTTCTATGTTTATAGAGGACGCGCAGACAGTGACACGTGCCGTCATTCATTCTATGTTTATAGAGGACGCACAGACAGGGACACGTGCCATCATTCATTCTATGTTTATAGAGGACGCGCAGATAGAGACCAGTGCCGTCATTCATTCTATGTTTATAGAGGACGCGCAGACAGTGACACGTGCCGCTATTCATTCTATGTTTTAAAAAAATCACCGAAACAATGAAATAGATATATAAACGTAATTATTTTCATTCAACATGTGTAAACATTTCATAAGCATCATAATTACATTTTGAATAATGATACTCTCTAAATCTCTCTCCGTGTTTCTCATGGCCGAAAATCGTACTTTAAGGCCTTCCCGTGCCTGAAGCTCCACTTGAACTACCAAGCTAAGTTTTTTCAAAATATCTGGATTCCTAAAAGCAAAAAGGTCCCAATAATATTTTTAATTACGTTTGTTTGAGCAAAAAGACCTTATTTTGTGTTTCAAAAACCAACCAGTACTGTGGGGAAATAAATGCCGAGTAAAAATATAAACAAAACTACATTATTAAGAAATTAAGTGTTATATATTACGAATGTTATATTAAGGTAAAAAGGAAAAATGTATTATATTTATAGTTAAATTAAATATTCAAATCTTATATAAAAACGATTGCCTTAGTGAGGTTCTAATTAGTGAAATAAGCTCAGTCTGGGGATGCTTTGATTAGAAGTTTAGTGGTTAGAGTGAAACTGGTTTTAAAATAACCACAAACTATTCGATAAACGTTTGATGAAGCTTGAAGTTTTCTCAAGGGATTTATTGAATCATTTTACTTGCTAGCATTTTTTTAGATGAAAAAGTATGGTTCCTTTAGCAACAATTAAATATAGAGGATTAAACAATAATGTTTACTAAACGTGGATGAAAGGGAAACACAATGGCATTTATTTATACCAACAATAATGTCTACAACATATTTATCAAGAACAATTTATTACCACACATAAATTTGACACTTTTGGTGTCATTACGATTCCTTTTAAAATCCCCTTAAATTCTAGCGCATCGTGTTTAAAACAATCCATCGTGGTTTATTACATGTTGTTTTACCTCAAAGGATAAATGCGCAAAACTGTCGGCAGCACTTTAATAGGCCCTACCTTATAATTATATTAGAACCTAAGGCTAAAAAAGAATAGATATATTTGGTTCAACGAGCCAAGTAATATGGCTGGATTAGTTGCGTTTTCAAACGCGCACACACAGTATTTCTGACGTCAGTCAACGCCAGCCCCTCGATTATGTCTTGTTCAAAATGTGTTTAATTCTGAGCGTGACATATAAATACATGTTCTGTTTTATACACTTGATGGAATAAAAGTTGGTTTTAAAAAAGAACATATTTTTAAAAATTATTCAACAAATTTTTATTCAAATAGCGCTTTCGCCGGTAAAAGCATCATTAGTTCTTATAAACAGTTAAACATATGTTTAAAACAATATAAATTAAAATATGTTCCATTTAAAAATGAAATTGAACAGTAGAAAGTAATTTTAAATAAAATATCAAACTGGAAAATATGATTTACAATTATTTATTTTATGTTTGATTTCTTCTTTAACTAAAGGTAAGTATATATTACTAAAATTTATTGATGGTTGTGATATACATTGTTTTTTTTATAACAGACATGCAGGCACTTTCAATTTGATTCCTTTTGGTTTTAGTAACATCATTTAGTAACAAATGTCGAAGATAAGTTCAAGGCAGAACTTACTTCAAGATTAGTAATAAATTAATAACTACCCTACAAAAATAATTGAAAAGGTGAAATTTAAAAATAAAATTCAACCTAGAAGACACAATGAAAATACCAAGTCTCTAACTATAATTACAATTCCATATATATTAGGTGTTTCAGAAAAAATTTGAAAAATCAACTCAACATTCAATATCCGTACTTCTTTTAGTTCAAATAATAAACTTCGTAGTCATTTAAAAAAATAAAACCTAAGAGCAAAATTCAAGACTCTAAAATATAATTTACAAAATTGATTGTAAATGTAATAAAACTTACATTGGCCAACCTTCTAGACCTTTAAGTACAAGAGTCAAAGAATGCATATATAATTACAAAACACATAATAAAGAAAAATCAAAATTAGTAGAACTGCTCTAAATGAAAATCATGGCATCAAATTTGACTCATCCAGTATTATATTTAAAGAAAATGGACCAAAATGAATCAAATTGAAAGTGTCTGCATGTATGTTATAAAAGAACAATGTATATCACAACCATCTATATGTAATTTAGTAATATATACTTACCTTTAGTTAAAGAAGAAATCAAAAATAAAATAATTAATTGTAAATCATATTTTCCAGTTTAATATTTTATTTAAAATTACTTTTAATCTAATCCATTTAAGTTTTAAATTCTTAAAAAATATATAAATGTTATAATATTTTAATTTTTATTGTTTTAAACACATGTTTTTTTCTGTTTACAAAAACTGATGGTGCCTTAACTGGCGAAAGCGCTATTTAAATAAAAAATGGTGGGATGATTTTGAAAAATGTCTTTTTTTAATATAAACACATATCACTTGCTCTAGTGGTAACGTATTTCTTTTTTCTGAACATCTTTTTATAGTGCAAATTATATATTATACATCATCTATAAAACTGTTTGGTTCTATGTTTAAAGTGGGAAGTTGTACAGAATTTTCAGACGGAACACTGATGTCAGACGGAACATGATGTCAGACGGAAAACTGATGTCAGACAGAACTCTGATGTCAGACGGAACACTGATGTCAGACGGAACACTGATGTCAGACGGAACACTGATGTCATACGGAACACTGATGTCAGACGGAACACTGATTTCAGACGGAACACTGATGTCAGACGGAACACTGATGTCAGACGGAACACTGATATCAGACGGAACACTGATGTCAGACGGAACACTGATGTCAGACGGAACACTGATTTCAGACGGAACACTGGTGTCAGACGGAACACTGATGTCAGACGGAACACTGATGTCAGACGGAACACTGATGTCAGACGGAACACTGATGTCAGACGGAACACTGATGTCAGACGGAACACTGATGTCAGACGGAACACTGATGTCAGATGGAACACTGATATCAGTTAACGAGAAACTTTAATTTATGGTGAGAAATATTGCACTTACGTAAAGTTTTATAAATTAAACTGAGCAAACATTAGTATTTTAAGACATTATCTGTAGGTTTGTAAAAAAAGTATCACTTTACGCTATAAATCTTTGTTACACAAGTGTACATCTATGTTTCATTATTATAATTACATGCTATGTTAAATAAATATATTTGATTAGTCTACAAAAGTATTTTGCTCAGGTCTTGATATAAAACCTAATTTATGCAACTTTACTTGACTTTTAGGAAATATTTATGGTTTGTTAGAGAATGCGAACACACTATTGTACAGCAAACATATTGCTAACTATGTCGTAGTTCTATATGTTATGTTTTAAGGTGCAAATTAAATTGGAGATAATGGACTATCGTATCTAGCAGGTTATGTTACGAATAAATAAATAAATACGCACTCTATGGGAATTTAACGGGAAAACTAAAATATTTGCCTAACAACCCATTATTGTCAGCCATGTAAGCATGTATCTTAAGGGGGCGTAGTACATTTAAAAAAATGGTTGGAGAGCATTTTTTTCTTTTTAAAATTAGAAAAGATATTTTTTGCAAAACGTGTAAAAAATATATTGTATTGCATGAACCCCTTATATTGTAAAAAAATGAACATAAACGTGTTTTCATATTATTTATTATCCTTTTTTTATTATTATTATTTATTAATAAAAGAGGTAAAAGCTTATTGGAAACAAGTACCTACCAGGGTAAATATATAGTTGAAATACCTGGAAGCAATTTCAAGAGATGTTGGAAAAAACCTTTGAACAAAAACGAAAATAAAAATATGGTCAATGAAACCTATTTTTATCATTGTTTAAGATATATGAATAAATTGATCTAATATATGTATTTTGGATTGTAGCTAATTTAATTACGAAGGAGTGGCAATTGGCTACAAAAAAATAAACTCAATATTATTCACTTGTAAAGTACATTTATTATTATTATTTATTATTAATATGTTACAAACATACCTGTTATTACCAGTTTTAAGTATATTTCACAAAACGTGAACTTTCCTGCTATATTGTACTATTAATAAATTCTACATATTATATCAATTTAGTAGAGACTAAAATAATGAAAAGTAATTAAAGAACATGTTAAGTTACATGAGTATGTTTATATAGTGTATGGGAGGGTGGGAGGATATATTTCTCTGTGTGATAATATGACACTATTACAGCTAATTACCAATCTTATACCAATAAAAATAAATAAAAAAAACCACACACCCTACACAGAAAACTACAGCAATACCCATAAATGTACAGTGGCACTTTATTTATTATTATATTTAACAGGGTTAATATCATTATTAGCGTATTTGTATGGGTGGGTGGGTCATTACCACTGTAGGTGTATGGGTGGGTGGGTGAGTCATTACTAGTGTATGTGTACGGCTGGGTGAATGGGTCACTATCCTTGTACTATATTGTTACAATATGTTATTTGTGTTACGTTTTTGACACAAAGGTACGTCTGTACGTTTACGAGTAATGACTTAAATTACTGTCAGTACTTACGATTGGGTGGCTTATGTTGAAGCTTAAGTAAAAAAAGGCATATATCTTTATGCCTTTTAGATAAAGTATTGTAATGGTTCATGAACAATTCGAAATTTGTTGTTGATTGACAGAGTCGTACATAAATATCTTATAAATTGCATAAAAGGTTGGCTTATTTCTTAACAATTTTATATTTACTTACATACAAATATAACTAAACTTAATTACCGATTTGAAAATAAAAAATTAAGCATTATTATATTTTCACTTAAATTTTAAATAATAACGTACGAATATCAAAACTTATTTTTTTAAACATATTTATTTTGCGAATTGATTAGTTTACGGTGGACTTATTTTTTTAGTATACATCAAAAAGTAAAGTAAAGAATTTTGAAACTCAACAAAAGAATTTAAAGTACTGAATATGACTATAGTAGTTTTTCCAAAAACTTTTTTTTTAAGTTATCAGTAATGAGTAGATTTTATTCAGTACAGTGAAATCAACGCAGTTTTTGTTTGTTTAAAACTAATTTTACACTTAAAACACATATTTTTTATTTAAACTTAAACTAGTAAAGTTTATATTGACTTATACAAATATAATAAACTCATAGTAAATGTGTGGTTTAAACGTATTATAAAGTGACTTTAATGTTATAATGAAGTAAACTACCATTTTCGTTGTACACACTCGTGTCGCGGAGCGGCCGCCGGGTCTTGCCGTGACGTCACACACCCTTTTAACGTAGTCATAATTTACAGTTTAGGAAGAAAGCCAACCTCCTATTTACTAGCCCTGGTTATAACCCACCCAGTGTCTGTTTAGTCGGTGTTATGCAGTTATCAAATATAGTATTGTGAAATATTACTATATTACTATTAATATTGATGGGAGTAAATGTTTAAAAAGAGTTTGTTCTTTCGATTTCTTGTTTAACTTCGTGTTCATTTATTTTTAATGGGTGTTGTTCCTGAATATATTGAAATTTAATATTAGTAACCTCAACTATTTCATTTTACATTAATAAATAATTTTAAACAATTTTCCACATTTTCTAAATAAAAAAAAAAAACAAAAAAACACACACACAATTAGTGGCATAAATAATTTGGAAGGTACGCAACTGAAAGTAAACGTAATATATGAAACAAAGCTTTATTATTAAAAGTAGGAAAAGATATTTAAAAATTTTAACTACCATCTAAAATAATAGTAGTTTACCACTGTACGTATATGGATGGGCAGATTGGTCAATATCACTTTACGTGTAATATCAATACCACTGTAGGTATATGGGTTGGCGTATTAAATATTTAAAAATACTAACTTAAAAAAATTATATTTTTTCATAAATCTTCAAATATATTTTTTTTATTCAATTTAATTTATTTATACATTCTATTTATTTTATGAGAAAAAATACCATAATGAGTGAACAAATTTCCCTTTGGGGTGTCTCAAACAACCCATGCAAAGAGTTCACGGTAAAGACTTTTCTTCCTGATCATCACATTTATAGAATAATTTTTGTTTTAATAAATATCCAGAAAAAAATAATTTGGAAGTTGAGAAATCATGAAAAGGTGTTATTTCACAAGTTAAAGTACTAATTAATGAATGTAATTCGTCTGTCGTTTAAAGATTCACATATATTTATGTTTAATGTTATAGACAAGAAATATATGTATACATATATTCTTTGGTATTCTTTTAATGAGTAACATTTAACTTAATTTTATATTAAGGAGTATGTGCCGGGTGAATTTACGCTTTAAAGAAATTTGGGTTATATCTGGAGTGGAAAACTTCAAAATTAACTGAATTAAAGGATTATTACATCACAAGTTGAATAATATATCTTCTTTAAAAGTAAACCCACATTCAATTAATTAAGAAGTTTGTTAGATAATTAGTTCAGCAGAGTGTTATGGCACTTCGTAATGAAAAGGTATGTCTGAAGTTACTTATATTTACCCGATGGAAATATACTTTATAACTAATACTGACAAACCTTCATTACTAAGAGTACTAGTTTAAACTACAAAGATAAATTTAAATTAAGAAAACAGTTTGTAACTTTTAAATTGTTACATTGAACATACTGAGGACTTATTTATGATGCATAGTTATATTCGATTTGAGTATATATCTGCCAAAGCCATTATATTGTGTCTTGAGCATAATCTATGTCACATTAGGTGTTAAAAAGCAATATTCTCTTTAATAATTATAACCATTGTTTACGAAACAATGCAAACATTTCAAATAAAATATAAATGGGTTAGAGTGGAGCTGCATTTGGAGTGAAAACTAATGACTAATGAAAACTAATGTTTGGACAGAGTCGGCAGGAATGTTAATAATCCTATTCAACACAATTAGTAAATTTAGGATTTTTATTTTTTTTTTGTTTTTAGAAAAAAACCCCATTCACCATTTTGAATGGTATACGTCAAGTATGTAGCTACATTTTACTCAAGGAAAGAAGTTGTGACCGTCAGCTTTGCTGGGGATTGGAAAGGAACCTCTACGTTCCTGGATATAATTCTTCTCACTGATACGTTCTCCCTTCAACAAACACCTTCATCTAAAGATTAGCAGCTATCCTAATTCACCAGTACTCAACATCCTACACCTACCCAACATTTCATCAGATTATCGTCACCGAGTATCATCGAGTTACATCCTTTGTTTCACTATTGAAGTTTCACTTCAATAGGAAATAGGTTACTTAGGTGGAAGCAGGTTCAACCGTAAAAGGGGGAAACTTTTTATGCAGGGATTAGAATCAGTGAGACAGGTCCTTAGTAGCTTGATGGATTGGATTTCACTTTAAGACAGGAGTCTCTTTATATTTTAATGAATATTTAATGCCTTTGGACCTTTTTTCAAGTATGCATTACTGCTTATATATCTATTTAAATTATTATATTCGTGACAAGAAACCATACGCTATACATATATTTTAATAGTGGTAAGTATTACCCTAGAAAATCGTACATCTGACTCGGATAAAAAAATGAAAATAAAGAAAAAACAAAAAATATAGAAGATTAGAACACAAAGCCCGGTACCGGTACATCATGGTCTTTTATACAATACACACTACATTCTCTTCATTTTTCGACCCCTCGCCATGTACTCTTGAACACCGATAAACTGGTTGATCGTACATCTGTATATCTGACTCAGATAATCGTAAATCGTACATCGTACATCTCAGACAAAATCGTACTTCTGAATCAGATAAAAAATGAAAATAAATAAAAAACAAAAAATATAGAAGATTAGAACACATAGCCCGGTACCGGTACATCATGGTCTTTTATATAATACACACTACATTCTCTTCATTTTTCGACCCCTCGCCATGTACTCTTGAACACCGATAAACTGGTTGATCGTACATCTGTATATCTGACTCAGATAATCGTAAATCGTACATCGTACATCTCAGACAAAATCGTACTTCTGACTCAGATAAAAAAATGAAAATAAATAAAAAACAAAAATATAGAAGATTAGAACACAAAGCCCGGTACCGGTACATTATGGTCTTTTATACAATACACACTACATTCTCTTCACTTTTCGACCCCTCGCCATGTAGGCCTACCCTTGAACACCGATAAACTGTTTGATCTCTGATGTGGTGAGATTAAAGTAACACTTAAATACAATCTCCTATTATAAACAACTTACCTGAACAAACATATTTAATTGACATGTGTCTTTAAATACATGATGTAGTTTTTAGAGTAAAATCCCCTGAATGAAATTATAATATTTAATATTTCTGTAACTGTTCATACCAAGTGTCATTCGAACCAAATCCGACATAGAAAACATATTTTTATCTTTAGCCTCAGTTCCAAAACACATTGAACAATATACTTGCTCAGTTTCCATTATTAGGACATGACAGTATATCTTTCGTTCTTTTATGTTTCGATGGCGAGTCAATATCAAGAGAGTTTTAACTAACGTTGTTGCTATATAAAATGGCCCACAATTAAAGGTAAATAAATATGTTTTGCTCTGAGCTCTGATGTATATTGTTGTTTAATATAAAAATAACAACGAGAGTTCAATTTTTGTTGGAGGAGTTTTGTATTAATTTCATTAACTTAGTATGAAATCGAGGCTTAACGGTTTCTCGAAAATGTCTTAAAAATGCACAAATTATGATAATTGAGCGGAAATATTTGATTGAATCAATCAAGGTGTATAGAAATTAGTTGAAATACAAAATCAAACCATATATAAGTATAATAAAAGAAACAGGCCGATGTTGATTATGCAATCAATGAGAGTAAAATTTGGTCTTCTTAGATTTACCAGTATTTTGACTCGTTCTGCAAAAATTATATAATTGTCTATAAATATATATATATATATATATATATATATATATATATATAGATATAATATTTGTTATACCTGTATATCCACATGAGTGAAATGATCATTAGTTACCAACCGCTGTAAATCTATTGAAGTAGTTGCCTGTTGACTCTACGAATGATTAAGTGAGATTAGTTGGGAAGTTGTGGAGTGGCAACTCCAACAACGACATGGATTATGTTATAATTACTAGAATTATAAACTAACATCTCTTAGTAAGTATAAATACGAAAAGGAGGTTTTAAATACATACACTCAAACCATAAATAATACAATTATAAATTTTTTTATCATTGGCATGCTTTTTAACTACAAGTTTAAAACAAAGATTATAATATATGCTTGTAATTTTTATTTAAATGCATACATAAGTTCCAAATCCACCTTAGGAACGTGTTAGTATATCAGCTGGTTAAAATAGTATAAACCTATCACTGTGTGTGTATGGGTGGGCGGGTGGGTCACTATCACTGTGCGTGTATGGGTGGGCGGGTGGGTCACTATCACTGTGCGTGTATGGGTGGGCGGGTGGGTCACTATCACTGTGCGTGTATGGGTGGGCGGGTGGGTCACTATCACTGTGCGTGTATGGGAGGGCGGGTGGGTCACTATCACTGTGCGTGTATGGGTGGGCGGGTGGGTCACTATCACTGTGCGTGTATGGGTGGGCGGGTGGGTCACTATCACTGTGCGTGTATGGGTGGGCGGGTGGGTCACTATCACTGTGCGTGTATGGGTGGGCGGGTGGGTCACTATCACCGTGCATTGTTTTTTATATTTTAACCAGCTATACTACTGTACTATTTTTACTATTTTTTTTAATTATACTATTTTACTAGTATTTTACTACCAGTAGACATTATAACCAAACAATTATTGCCTTCCGTTCGTTACCAGTCAGCTACAAAACTTGCATTAAACATGTATTTTCTGTTTAATTTATTTTTTTAATTTATCAATTGTTATTAAAAGAGAATTAAAAGTTTGTTGCTGTTTCAAGTGTTTATGTAAACTGCGAAGAAAGTTTCTTATGAAACTCCCCCAAACTCTTAGACAGAAGGAACGTTGAGGAAGGCTACAACCATATGTAGCTTGTTATTGTATTTTAAGAAATATACGTTCTTTGCTATAAAAGTAATCGAAAACATATCTGAATTATTACTGATAGATGAATATAGAATTTTGTATATAAAAAAGTTTTAAAATATCAGAGGTGTTTAGTAAATTAAATACCTCATTAGTTTTGTTCTTAAACTAAATATGTTATGAATTAGGTGACAGTCAATATAAGTTCAAATCATAAAGTTTTTCAAAACTTTATTTTTTTAATTTTTGAAAACGACGCTGAATACCTATTACAGTACTGCATCGTTTTGAAATAGGCATTTCACTTCAATAATGGATCGTTGGATGGTTAGCGATTTCATTACAAACTAAGCTATATATATTTTTTCTATATACAAAATTAAATTTTATTTGATAATGCACTTTTAAGGTTGACAAAATATTCTGTTATGAAGGTGAAAAATATTTTATATATCCTATATACTATATATATATATATATCCTAGTAGTAGTTTTCACATATAATATCATCCTTGTAATGGAAATAGTCCAATCTTATAGTAAAATATGAAAGAAATATGAAGATAAAACACGTTTCATGGAGTGTAAATATAACTCCAACTAACTATAACTATAACTATAACTACAAGGAGCTCTAATGTGACAGTCGACTAAACACCAGTTTAAGCCTGTACGCCTATAGTTAAGTGACTACGATTTACAACGATCCTTGCCATAATATTTCATTTTAATACGACATACGGGTGATGGTTACATTATTTTTACTCTTATTAATTATCATTGATCAGTTGGAACTAGGCATTTTATAGTAGGCTATTGAATAGAACCAATGAATGCAAACTCTATAGAGATAGAGTTTGTATTCATTGATAGAACCTCGCGTCAGTTGCAGCTTATCACACTATTATCAAAGATTATCTGTAACGAGTTTGATGGTATAGTTTTTAAGTTCCTTTAGCTAATTTAGCACAATAATCTCAGAGAGGCCTACAATGTCTGTTATACTCAATGAAACATTTGTCTGGAATTACGTTCAACGACCTTGACCTTGATAATTGACAAAAACATAAGTATTATTTAATATTAGTTGACATAATTTACACAGCCACCTTTCCTTGTATTATATACAACCTACATATCTGAACCTTCCATTTTGAGAAAATAAGTAATAGGATACTAAAGGAAGTCAAACTGCCAAAATAAGTGTCCATTACAACAATTAATAACAAGAATTTTGCATTCGCCGTAGTATAGCTGATACTAATATACCATAAATGCTACATAAAAAAAGCGTAACACAAAAACATGCTTGAGAAAAGTGAATCTTCTCTTTTTGTAAAGAAAACTTTTTTCTTTCACCTTCTTCTATTCATCACAATTTCGTTGTTTAAGAATCCTTTTCTTTAAAATAAGGAATTAAAAAACTCTCACGGTTTCAAAAAGTTATTAAAAAGTATTTAATGAAAATTAAGTATTATTGTAATGTATCTACAATCTATGATACTACGTGATAGAAAAAGTTTTCTATCACTTACTTACTTAAGTTTTATGGCATTATAAAGGATTTATACCTATTTTTACAAGTTAGTTTTAAGGCAAAAAATATAATGGTGAACTTTTTTACCAACCTGGTTGTGTAAAATGATTATAAAAATAAGGTAAAATATTCAAATTTGAAATGACGTTTTTATTATGATTCTGTAATGAGGAAATACACGTGAACGTTTATAAAAGTGTGAGTATTTGAAAGTCATTATCTCTGTCCATTATCAGTGACAGTTGATGAGAAATGTCCGACCCCTATCTGGGTACACGCCATCACTTGGCTGATTCTTACTTTAATAGTAACAAATCACACCGACTTTCCAAACGAAATTATTTTTATCGTTTAGTTATATTAGTTAATTATCTTTACAACAGGTAACAAAGAATTGTTACAAAATACCTGTTACATGGTAAACGTTGCTTGCTTTGGTGTAGAGTCCAAAATATTGAAATAGTTTGCTTATACTGTTTTGTTAGGAATTATAATGAAGAAGACCCAGTATTTAGAATGTAGAATGTTGAAATACAACTGAAATATAACTGCTAGTCTACTGTAAAATGTAGCCATGATTAGTATAAATAATGAAAACAATTACCACGTGATTTTTCGTAAAGATGAAATATATGTTGGTTTTAGGTCTCTTTACAATATTTCGTGAAGAATATAACACACTTCCAAACAGGAGGGTAAACTGGCATTTAATTATTTGGTCTACGGCAACCTCTTGTGATAAATATTTGAGTGAAGTACCTACAAACTAATTTAGTTAGACTATTATCATATGATTAACTGTAAAATTAAATATCTGTGTTATTTACTACCAAGTACACATTTTAAATTTATATTCCATTTCAATATAAGTAGTATATTTGAGTATCACACTGAATGTAGCAAAGTATTCGGTTAGGAAAATGCCGTTTCTTATGAGCAAATATTTAATTAATAAAACATTTAAATAAATAGTGTTTAGCATGTTTTTTATAATAAAATCAAAATTCAACATTGAATTTAGTTTCTTGCTATGATCTCTTAATTTTTGGATCAGTTAGTTTTTGTGTCGGTTACACTTTAAAAGGAAGTTTATGTTTATGCTATATCATCGATATCTTGAATTGCGATTATGTGTAAGGTTGCTAGGATTATTTATATATGCCTAGAGATTTATGTGTATATCAATATATTTGGTGTGTGCAAGTATGTATTTTGTTGGTTTTTTTATTTTTAACGTTTATTACGGGTTTTTCTGTTTAAGTGCAGAATTATTAACAATATTTTTTGTGTCATAGACTCAATTTAGAAACTATTATTTATGTAATTTATTTTTAGTTTATGTAGTTTATTATTAGTGTTTTGTAGTTTATTGACGTTTGGCATATATATATATATATATATATAAAATACAGATAATTGAAATATTTATCCATCAAAAATTTATAAAATTTTGTATAGAATTACCTCCACTCAGGCATTGTTTAGCAAGGTTACTCACTAAATGGACCAGTACTTCGATAAACCGTTAGATCTGCTTGACTCTCTTATGTGTGTGTTAAATAGGTTAGGTAATTTTGTATGGTGTAATGTATGTTGAAATAGTTTATAATTTTGTATGAATTGTGTATGTGATGAATATATATATATATATATATATATATATATATATATATATATATATATATATATATTAGTATCGTTACTATACAATGCCGTAGTAATTTTAATATTGTAATATAAGATTGTATTTATGTATAAATACTTGATATTTAATTGAAATTTAAAAAATCATACTATGTACACCAAATATGTACAAATCCTTATGACAGTAATAGTACAACTAATTAAACAGTCTAGGTATTGTAAATAGCCACACACCTCGTGAGGGTTAAACACACCATATAAAAGCTACATTAAGAGGAAACAGCAAGAATGTTAATTAGTGTCATAAGGGGCCACTTTAATTAATTAGCTAGAGACACTTTAGTGGTGGCTGCTAGCAACGCTCTCGACCTCTCATTACCCATTGTCGCACAGAGTCGGGGAGCTCGTTCCTAGTGCCGGTGGAAAATCACTGGTTAAAATATACTATTTAGAATTTAAATTATTTTTTTTATATACTTGCAGATATACTGTTTATTCAAATTATAAAATAGTATACGATATCTTATTTCACTTAAAATACAATATATTAATTTGTATGGCTAAATTTACTAATAGAAGATAAAAATCAGAAAATTCATGAATATATTTCAGTAGTAACAATCTCAAAATTATTAGTAAATGGATAAAATTTTTTTCAAGAAATATCGATTTTTTCTAAAGTTGTCTAAAATACATATACTAATCTCAGGTTCATCTTATAGATATTAATTATTATATACATACACGTTATTATTTGAGCAATAATATAGTTAAATTATAAATTACTTTTAATGAACTGTTCTTTCTTTTTACAAAAACTAATCAAATCCATTGATTTGTTTCAAATCAGGTCAGGTTCACATAACAGAAATCTATTGACGACAAAAAGAAAATTACTTTCGTTTGTCAATAGTTTGATAGTTATTAAATATTTATGGTCAAGATGTATTGGTATTTAATTACAGTGTAATGTAATTTAAAATACATTATTCTTAACATTGTTATAAGTAAATAAATACATATGTAGATTTTGTGTCATCAGTTAAATGTTACTATTGTTTTCATAAATAATACTACACTAGGTTTATTAAAATTGTTGCAGAAATAGTTTATTATTATGTAATCTAAACTCGTCGTGAAAAACTAAAAGTACTCGGATGTATATAAACTAAAGGAACATCAAATTTAGTCGGTATATTGCTCTCTAATATTATGGAAAATTGCAAAAGGTAGTTTCATTTACTTTATCTTTTTTATTCGTGTCAAAATGCTGATGGTTTTTCGAGAGCTACTCAATATTCTGAAAGCAACTGACAGCCCTAAATGTAATCATAAATAACCTTTTACAGTCTGTCATAAAAGTAATGCCATTCTACAAAGAATTCTCTGATTTAAATAAAAACAATTTATCGGTGAGTAGTTCTGATATGTTTTTTGGTACGGTACTGAGCTTATCTAACCACATGAAATGTAATAATTTTTCAATATTTATCTGTCCATAGTTTTTATGTGCAATTTACAATGGTGCAAACCTTTACTACCCCTTGCAGGTTTTCCCTACTACCTTTCTTTGAATAAGAAAATCTGTCCTTCAAAATATTATATAAAAAATGATTACTATAATATAAATGGTACATCGAGTATTTAATTAATTTTTGATATATTTTATTTCTTATTAAGTACAGTATAAGTTGAGGAATTGCTCCGTTTGTTCATAATGATGAAATAATGAATATTTTTATACCTGCATATTCTAGGAAATGTTACATTTAAACTTGTTTGACTAATATGGGGGTGGTTGAGATTAAGTTTGTATTTAAGTATTCAAATCACGAACATATGGATAAGATGGATGACGATGAGCCAAATGTCCTTTTTATTACAAAATATGTGATCTAGTCAAATAAAACGTCAGTGGTATATATATATTACTGTTGGGCTGTATACAAATGAAAATTACTATTTTGATTCATCGTAAAGACATTTAAAATGCTGCAACATTATGTAAGTGTGTTAAATGAAGTTGTACGTAGAATAAAAACTAGATATTAATAATCTTTATTAGTTCTTCATTATTTGGATTTTATGATTTTTAGTATAGATAGTACTGCATATTTAGTACGATATATAAATAAATTAGTTTATTGTTATTTTTTTATATAACCCCTTTCAATCATATATTTTGTTGCTAGTAATGGTGATGTAGAGAATAAATTTCAATTAATTAAAATTGTATTGTATCCACTTGGATAAACCTAATAGTGTTCTACACAACGTAGAGAATAAACCTTGGTTGGTCGGAGCCGTGACTAAGGGTTTTAGTCTATCTTAAAGTTACCTAAGTCCTGTAGATTGTCTATATCGATACCACAGCCACTTTATTGTGGATATATGTATTTATATTAAATATTGTAATACAAACTATCAAGTTTATTGTTCAATTGAACATTTTTATCATACGAAGGATTTAGTTTTAAAATAGAAACTAAACAAAGAAGTAAATTAATTTAAACAGTAACGTATCATTAAAGTATTAGTGATTCAGTGTACTAAACTGTCATTTTAAACATTTAGTATACTTTTAGTAGACACTAAATTTCATGGTTAGGGTTATCTAAATATCATTTTCTAAGGTCATCCAAAATGAATAATTGCAACAAATACATAGACTTTTTAAAGTGTTTATCTTGAAAAACTGGGAGGAATTGATATATTATAAGTTTATTGCGAACCTTTACACAAAATACGAACAATTTATTGTTTTATTTGTTGGTATAACCATTCTAATTTCAACCAGTTGCATTGATGATTATGTTTATATTTTATTTTTGCTTTTATTATTTTTTTATATATTTTAAAAGAATAGAATCTTTGTATTATAAAACTGATAAATCGAGTGAGAAAACCTGAGTACTGCCAGGAAGTGATACACAAACTTGTCAACCGTCTCACATCCCCAAGGATTTGTCTGACTTATCCACTGTGCCACTATTTCTGTTTTTGTCCGGAGAAGAAACCCTTTTTGAAGGTTAGGACTATCCTTTTTCACATAAATAGCAATCATGCCATTAGTGGACGTTTCCATATACATACTTTTGTTAAAAATGAGAGTCATATAATTTAAATAAATTAACATTGTGGCAAAACAAGGTATAAGAAGAGGTAAGCACGTTTTTAGTTACACGTAGCTAACCTCAACAAACAATAAGAAAATATATTGCTACAAATATATTTCGGGGTAAAGGTTTATCTTTTACAAACAACTAGGAAGACGGAGGAAGAATTCATTAAGACATATTACGGGAGAGAACCCGTTAATATATGAAGACAATTACTGATAAATACTCCGCGTCTAGACCAGAAATCTAACTTCAGCTATCTCTATCTGAGGTTGAAAGTCTTGACACCTTTGATCACTCATAAACGAACAAGTTCCATTCTTGACTTGGGTCGATCAATTAGCTCTGACGAGATCACATGTTGTATTGGTGTTGAAAGTCTTGACACATTTGATCACTCATAAACGAACAAGTTCCATTCTTGACTTGGGTCGATCAATTAGCTCTGACGAGATCACATGTTGTATTGGTGTTAAAAGTCTTGACACATTTGATCACTCATAAACGAACAAGTTCCATTCTTGACTTGGGTCGATCAATTAGCTCTGACGAGATCACATGTTGTATTGGTGTTGAGAGTCTTCACACATTTGATCACTCATAAACGAACAAGTTCCATTCTTGACTTGGGTCGATCAATTAGCTCTGACGAGATCACATGTTGTATTGGTGTTGAAAGTCTTGACACATTTGATCACTCATAAACGAACAAGTTCCATTCTTGACTTGGGTCGATCAATTAGCTCTGACGAGATCACATGTTGTATTGGTGTTGAGAGTCTTGACACATTTTATCACTCATAAACGAACAAGTTCCATTCTTGACTTGGGTCGATCAATTAGCTCTGACGAGATCACATGTTGTATTGGTGTTGAAAGTCTTGACACATTTGATCACTCATAAACGAACAAGTTCCATTCTTGACTTGGGTCGATCAATTAGCTCTGACGAAATCACATGTTGTATTGGTGTTGAGAGTCTTGACACATTTGATCACTCATAAACGAACAAGTTCCATTCTTGACTTGGGTCGATCAATTAGCTCTGATGAGATCACATGTTGTATGGTGTGAAAGTCTTTATACAAATTGTGATCTATCAATAAACAACAAGTGTCATTCTTACTTGGGTCTGATCAAATGAGAATAATTTATTTGATTCATCTAAGACATTTAATGCTACACATAACTGAACATGTTAATTAGTTGACTAGGTAAACGATCAATTAATCTTTATTAGTTCATTATTTAGATTTATGGTTTTGTAAGATTTAAACACATATTTGATCGAATCATAAATAAATTAGTTCATTCTTTATTGGTTCTTATTAAGCCTTTCAGATCATATATTATTGTTGTTGTAAATGTGATGTTAGAATAATTCAATAATTAACAATTCATTTGTATACTTGGGATAACAATATGTTCTACACAATGTTAGGAATAACTGGTGGTCGAGAGTCTGACTAATTTGAGTCGATTATAAGTACTAAGTCTGAGATTTCTATTTCGACTGTCGACACACTTATTGTGGATATCATGTATTTTATTATAGTGTTACACTCAGTTAATTGTCATTGAACATTTTATATCATAACGAAGATTTCATTCTTAGACTAAACGAATAATTAGCTTACGAGATCATAAAGTATGTGATTCGGTAGTAAAGTCTTTTGAAACATTTGATACTTTATAAACTAAACATGTTGCTTATCTTACTTTAGGTCATCAAATGTAACTTGACAAAATACATGCTTGTATTAAGTGTTTAATCTTGAACGAATTGTATATAGATCAACTTCACAAAACGAACAATGTTCCTATCTTGTTGGTACCATTCTAATTTAACTTGATGATGATTACGTTATATTTTATTTGTTATTTGTTTGAAATTTTAAGACTAGAATATTTGATTATACTGATAAATCGAGTAAAACCTAGTACTTGCCATGGGTGATCACATACTTGTCAACGAATCCCAAGGATTGTGTTGACAAGTCATTGCACATTTGTTTTATGTCCGGAAAGAACAAGTTCAATATCTTTACATAATGGTCGATCAATTAGTTAGTGAGTTTCACATTTAATATTTTGTAAATTGAAATTTGATCAATTTAAATAAATTACATTTCAGTTAAGAGGTCAAGTTCCATTATTTACTTGGGTCGATCAATTAGATTTGATGAGATGACATGTTGTATTGGTGTTGAAAGTCTTGACACATTTGATCACTCATAAACGAACAAGTTCCATTCTTTCCTTGGGTCGATCAATTAGATTTGATGAGATCACATGTTGTATTGGTGTTGAAAGTCTTGACACATTTGATCACTCATAAACGAACAAGTTCCATTCTTTACTTGGGTCGATCACTTAGCTCTGATGAGATGACATGTTGTATTGGTGTTGAAAGTCGATGATAACAGGTTGAACACATAATGAGGCCAAAGTTTTTTCTAATTATCGTACACAAAACCAGTTTTTGGTATGTACAAATCAAATTGTACATAATTGTATTAACTGTGATGGAAACCAAAATCAACATCATATGTTACACACAAACCAAACCCTTAAAACAACTGTAAACATTGTCATACAATATTGTGTCATTTATGTTTGCTATACATTAAGCTTCAGAATAAATATTTGGTACTCATGCTGCATAACCAACAGTTCACGACTCATAGTGCACTTGCTGTATTTGTTAGGTTGCTGTTAGAAAACAACGTCTGAATGAACAATTTTTTTTATATTTTTTATTTTATATGTCACATACATGATCCCTTGTTGTACCTGAATCAACCTTATTACACAGACAGGATTTTCTGTAGTTTAATATGAACATCAGTTGACCATAATTGCTTGCCGTCATATATAAGTAACGAAGAAGAAAATACATTTTTTACCGTAGCTTACAAAACAATTTAAATAAGGTAAACATATATGTTAAACATTTATGTTCTGAATGAAACATTCTTGGATAGTTATTTCAAGCGTGTCACATCAACTAAATTACAAGAATATCCTCCGTAACTGAACTCAATCATTAGTTGTGCTACTTTGTATGATAATGCAGAATACGCTGCTTTACTCTTACTTCAAGTATAACCCATACGTGATAACAATTTATGAATCAGATGGTTGGATCACAAATACAAAACAAATACTTTTGAAATTACTCTTGTTGTGAGAGTTCCCTTGACTAAACTATTTTTTGGTACATTGATACCCTCAATACATTTGTTTAAACTTTAAAACCGCTTTAGTAGAACTTGAATACATGCCAATGTTTGACAAGATAATATAACTCACCGGCCATCCATTGATCAGACATCTGAAGTCAAAGTTGTGTCGGACACATCCTGAGTAAAGTTTACAATCATCAATCTCATGACAAAATGGATGTCCCTTAAAGTCAAACTCTAAGCTAAGCAATACTTTAACATTTATTGAAACTGGAGAAACAGAAAATAGTTAAAAATGAAATTAATATATTTTTTAATTCATAATTGGCTATATGTACTATTAACAATTGGTTTTATGGATGGTTAAGGAATTGATTCATTTTTATATTAGTAGCATCCTGGAAGCTATGTCTATGATTCACTCATTTACTTGCTCCAGCTGTGAATGTCATACGATATATCTGTCATTGACAAGACCTTACGAACCAACCCATCATGCGAAGTAAATACAGGATGAGTCAGTCAGTATACATTGGAAAGTTAAATCAGACCCTTCTGTAAAGTTGCTGCAGAGTAACTGAAGGTCAACCAGCCACTGGCTTATTAAGGTAGGAAGGAAACGATATTCGCCCAAAAAAACACCTACGAGACACTTTTTCAAAGCTCAATCAAAGATAAATCCATCCTGAAAACTGTTATGTTTTAAATAGCGGTAAATCAATTTATAAAAACTTAATAAAATCCTTATCAAATTTCGAAAAAATGATTTTAATCATTAAAGTAAGCTCTCTACAGTTATTGGACGTTTGTACCATTAAAATAAAAAAATGAGTACTAAACTAATAATTTTACATTATATGAATTAAATAACATAATTAGATGAAAATAACAATAGATATTCTTATATTCCATGACTCATAAGTAGTGGACGGTTTAAAATTTTGTATCACCCCTCCCATCAAACACGATACATATAAACATTTTCAACCAGTCGAGATGCTTCAGTAAGTGGTCTATTTAAATGTTAATTCATCCCCGTGCCTACACTTCACTATGCAAATTACATCACGCCGGATGGCGGTGTATTGTTACCTCTTTTGGGAGGTCGAGAGATTTACAATATTAATTACAACGCGTTTTAAACAAGGCTAATATTTCACTCAGATGGGGAATGTTTAAATATTGGCAGGGTATGCTTCTACTGTTATGGGTTTATCTGTGTAAAATGTCTTAACTGGAAAATGATGACCCCTATAAACATGTAGTGAAAAAAATTGTAAAATACCAGTAAATATAGTATATCTTGCTACTTACTCATAGTGTGAGCAACAGCATTAAACAGTTTTAATAAATGTAATTCACTTATGAAAGCAGTCTTAAATAAGCAGTACAGTTTTTTTTTAACAAATAATGTATTATTATATCCGTTAATGTACTCTATTAATATTAGTTTCTTTTTTGGAAAACAGTGATACGTTTTTAAAACACGTGATAGGTAGAATTTTAACTAAATGATATTGCTAATAACCATAAAATAATGAACAGAATATTTTAACTAAAACTCTGAATCCGTGTTTCATTAACTAGTTCAATTATTGGGGCGCATCGAATATTCAATAATGTTCCACATTGGAGTGAAGAGACAAACTGAACGAGTTTGGTAATAAGGTAATGAAACTATGAAGTTTTGTCAAAATTTTAAGTTATTCAATAATGTATCCATATTATTGTAATTTTTAAGCTATAAAATTAAACATTTTATATTTTCTTAAAAAAAATTTAACTTAGTTATTTTATCAAAAATTTTATAAAAAAAAACTTTACTCGCTAGTTCACATTGGCCTACAGGCATGAACTTTATTAAACGAGTACCGACCGTTATCTCAGTTAGGTATTCGAACCCTGTCGTTAACAGTTTGTAACAAACTTTGCCGATTAAGAGTTTGTCACCGTATTGTTGGGGTGTCAATGTTTTACGTGACATCCAAGTATGTCAGTTTGCTGACTGGTCAACCGGAAGTAGAGTATATCGTACACAGAAACCGGTTTTACTACGTCAACTATATTTTGAAATACAAACGTTCAGGCAGTTGCTATTTTCGTTTTTTTATTTTACTACTAAGAGACCCTAATAATTTAACAGTCTAACGGTAGTCATGTTGTAGTCCTTTCGACTTCCAAGCGATGACAAGGGGTGCAACTCAATATGATACTTGATGCTATGGTGGATTTGGTTGGATGAATGATAAAACTATGGGCAAGTTGTAAGCTGGTGTATTAAGATAGTTCTCTTGGGGTGAAGATGTTTGGAGACGGGTAGAATGATCAGTGAGAAAAATGAGTTACAGAGGCGTACTGATGTGTTTTTACAGTCTGACATTTGTTGTGAAAAGTGTTCTGAGCAATGGTTTTAGCTAAGTTCGAAGGAAAATGAAATTCTTTAAATGTTTTATCTAAGATAAGGGATCGTACTATATATATATCTATATATATATATATATATATATCTAGTATATTTCATAAATAATATTATAACACTTATCTGAAGGTGTATCCAAGTGTCTGTATCTACCCTTATTATATATTGCTCCTTTTAACGTATAAACTACTAAGGAAATTAGCAGTATCCATGTGAGGTGGTTGCTGTGATTCAGGTATTGTGCAAGAAAGAGAACTAAATATCAGGCTAATCAGTTGGCCTGTGTGGATTCACGCTAATCTGTAGTGGAATTTTAATAAATTACCCATTCATAGGATCAATGAACCTTTGTTAGTAACAATGACTAAACTTTTTCAAACACTGTTACCACACTCTATTATCCATAGATATTTGCTCATATCTTGATCATAAAATATTTACTGGATGTAAGAATAATTAGTACAGGTATCTTATTTTTCTTTCAGAGCTATCAAAAAGCATTATAGCCAGAATCTATATTTTCTGTGACAAACATGTCAAGGTGACATGTCTGAGAGATTCCACTGAGGATGCCACATCACAGTATGGGCGAAACGTCTGGTTACTTTGTAAATAATGTACTTTGTAAAATAACACTAGCACCTTGACGTGGTTGTCACCGGAAAATAAAGATTCTAGTTATGACACCGGCCGCTTAAGCCTAAGTTCTAAGAAAAAGCATTATGTTATATTGAATAACATTTGCATTTTATTTTTAATTATTAATTATATCAATATTTATTTTTAAAATTCCAGGCCTAAGTGTAAAAAAAGGTAAATAAAATACATTCAAAATATACAATAGCATCATTCCATGAGTTGTAATATTACTTTAGCTATGATTCATCAAAATAGGTCATTAAGTAATATTAAACTACGCTAATGCCATTTAGATCGTACGAAAATAAGTCACCTCCTTTGAAAGATGTTACCTCAATTTATGTAATCACCTCTTAGAGTCTAACCGTTAGAATACTAAAACAGTTTTTATCAATTTAAATATAAGATACTGACTAATTCGAAAGATGAGGATCTAAAAGAACACTTTTGTCTTTCATTTTAAAATTGGTTGAATTATACCTCATTAAATATACGTTTACAAGAATATGTCTTTCTAAGAACATTTAAGTTATTTTTGTAATTCAAGTTTAATTTTCAATTATTTTAACATGTGTACTTATAAACGTCAAATATATCGTTCTTGAAATATTTTAACTATAAAATAGTAAAGCTTCCAAAACCTATTAATATCTGAATGATAACAGCTTTCCCAAAAGTATCTTAATATTTAGTAAATCATGTTTTAAACAAATTATCCAAGTTTACATCACTTATAGTTCAAACGTGACATTTTTGCACCATTTGTATATTTACTGCAGATGTAAGACATATCAATAAAATAACAGCTGGGGGTAGAGAAGTTACCCATTTCATATCAATTTTGAAGTTGGCTTGAAAGCTCATAAAGGTTCTATTTATATTATTTTTCCCCTTCAACATAAATTATATTAAATACTTAATATAAATATTTATTTTCAGAATAAGTAGCTCAAACACTCATTAATCTAATAAACATCCTCATAATATTGGTATTCCATATTTTAAGAACATTTTATTACTCCTAATCTATAATGTTTACGATGATTTTTTATTACATATTCAAATTCCTTAGGCAATGCAATTTTCACCTAAATTTATAAAAGGAGAGGCCAGCCTGCTTTTTTAAACCTTACGATACCTATATGTCACAGACTATTGCCTGAGGCCTTGACCGGAGGGTTCCAACGTTATTGCAGGATAACGGAGTCAAGCAACACCGAGCGTGGCTGTCCCTTGGATGGGTGATATCTGAGCAATCCTGTCCTTGCACGCAGCCCAAATGCTCGGTCACTGGTGGAGGTTCAGAAGTCACCCCTAAGCCTTTGGTCCCCAGGTTAAGTGTTAGACAGGGCTTCTTAAGTGCAACCCACTTCCCACTTCAGGCTGTCTAAAAAGCCCTGTCTAACACTTAACAGGCTGTCTAAGTTTAATATCATCTTCACCTGGTAAAATAAGACGATATTAAACTTTAGCCTTCAACTATTGATCTGAACGGGTAATTTATTCAAAAATATTATGTGGGAGAACCACTACAGCTTTATAAAAATAACGATAAAAACGTTCAGCCAAGGCTATGATCTTACGCCATTAAGCACTCGGCCACAGGCTCTCCTACATTTAATAAAGTTTTACAAAAAATACTAGTAAAAAATTCACACATATATGACTAGCCATGTACAAGGTGTTCAGTAAAACTGTTTCAATAACTTAGATTTTCATTGTGCACATAAAAATGAGCAAAAAACTTCATATGAAGGTATGTCCTAAAACCTTTAGTTTTCCGTCTATCTGTCTTTATGCGTTTTTTACATAAAAATTCATAACTTTGAATCCACTAAAGGTACAATTGTGAAACTTCATAATTGTACTACCCTAAAGGAGTTATTTTTTTTAATATAAAAAATAATCATCACCCGTTTCAATATGGCAGAAGATTAATCTTTTCTAACTAACTGAAATATCTAAAAACAGACTAATTTTACGAACGAAATGTAAGAATAATTTTTTTAGTAAATGTTATTATAATATTCACAGTGTTTGTTTCAACAAAACGGATAAAAAAACAGCTGAGTTATGCTGCAAAACGTAAAACAATGTTTTACAGCACTAGCCAAAGGCTAGTGCGATTTGAAATATGTGTGTAATTAGAACAGCTGATTTCATGTCAATCTGCTATTTTATATGAACAGATGTTTATTTATGTTATTAATATTAGGTTAGGTTTCCATTGTGGCCATTATTCATTAGTAACAAAAAGAACACTATCTGTACACGTTTTTTGTGTGTATTTCTGTTAATTTTTTTTATTGTATTGTTAGTTTTAATTAGTTAGTATTTATAATTTATTTCCTTATGCCATGGTTCTTTTTTATTATTTTCACAGTTTTCTTTTATTAACAACTAATGGCAGATAATTTAATCTACAACTTTACCAACTCAAAAATGGCAAACATGCATTTGATGTATGGCATGGCTCATTGTAGTAGTACTCAAGTGAGTAAACTATATCGGGAACGTTTTAAAAATCGTGTTATACCTTGTCATCCAACTTTTACAAAGCTCCATCAAAGACTTGCAGAGACAGGAAGCTTTAATCACCAAAGAAAAGGTAATTCAGGCCGACCGGTTTCAGTAAGAACTCCTGAATTGGAATGGAAACCAAACCTAATATTAACAGTATACACAAACAGCTGTTCATATGAAATAGCAGACTGACATGAAATCAGCTGTTCAAAGTATACACATATTTAAAACCCCACTAGCATTTTGTTAATGCTGTAAAACATTGTTTTACGTTCTACAGCATAACTCAGCTGTTTTTATCCGTTTTTTGTTGAAACAAACACTGTGAATATTATAATAAGATTTACTAAAAAACATTATCCTTGCATGTTGTTTGTAAAATTAGTAAGTTTTTAGATATTTAAGTTAGAAAAAATTAATCATCCGCCATTTTTAAACGGGTGAAGATTAATTTTTTATATTTAAATATAAAATATAACTACTATAGAGTAGTACAATTATGAAGTTTCACAATTGTACCTTCAGTGGGTCCAAAGTTATGAATTTTTATGTAAAATACGCATAGATGGTAAACCAAAGGTTTAGGGCATACCTTCATAATAAGTTTTTTGCTCATTTCTATGTGTACAATAACATTGCAAATTATTGAAAAAGTTTTACTGAACACCCTGTATATGTACTCACATAGTTGTTTTTAATATTACAGTATGGATCCTCCTTATAAATTTGTAGCTAACTTTTAAAGAGAAACATTAGTACATATTAGTGCCATCTATCAGCTTCTTCTAAATTATTAATATCAGATTATAATAATGACTAAATTTATGGATAGTAATAGTAAATGTCATAAATTATAATAAAATACATTAAAACAACTAGACATTGGACCCGTAGGAACAATTAAATCACTAAGCCTACACATCTTGCATTGTAACAATAATACTCGTAACAAAAAACATCGCCTTTCACTCATCATGATTTGTTCTTTAAATGTCAAATTAATGTAATGGAAGTAATTAAACTTTGTGTAATCTGGGCTCAATTCATTCTTCCAGGTTTTTATGCAAATTGCATTCAAATTGAACTCATTTATCTCGAGAAAATTGCCAATTATTGTGATAGCAGTCTTTTCCATTGCCTTAATTTTCATTTCAGCTGAATGTTGATTTACGTTTTATGGTATTATATTTTTTCTAAGAAACCACCTGTAAATCCTGTTACAACAAGTAGTAATTAAGGGAAAAAACAAAGATTATCATTTTATTTTTAAAGATATATTTAACAGAAAATATAATTTAACTTTTAAAAATTGCCTGAAACGAATGTAAACTAAATGTAAATTATATCTGAAAGGTCTTCAAATTATGAATTACAAACAGCTGCAAATAAAAATACAAAAATTATTCTACAGTAATCAAATACATAAAAAATAATGTACAGAGCAATCAGCCAAGCTCAGAGACAGGAGACTATAAACCTTAAACCAACTACAATAATAAACAACCATAGGTGATTATTTTATATAACGAATATTCTATTATATACGAATGGTTAAAAAAAAGCAGATAAAAAATAGTTTACCATTACAAGTTTCTGTGTTTATTTGTCTAGTATAGCAATTTAGGAACTTATTTTCAATTAAAATAATTAACAGTATTATAAATTGCTCAATCGTATTACTTAAATATATAATTTTGTTTCAGTTTCATAAAATAT
Source organism: Stictocephala bisonia (assembly GCA_035578905.1). Lineage (NCBI taxonomy): Eukaryota > Metazoa > Arthropoda > Insecta > Hemiptera > Membracidae > Stictocephala > Stictocephala bisonia. The sequence continues at coordinate 97,311 of JAQJVL010001729.1, read as the reverse complement.
CTACTTTTAAAACTGACTTTAAATAATGTCCTTAACTAGTGTATAACCAATCTCACTTGTCAAAAGGCGAATTGTCACGATTCGTGTAAGTAACTTCGTGCGGAATAAACAAAAATAATACAGACCAGTATGTATTTATCACAAACATGCAAATGACCGGAAAGCCACCTGAGGGTCAAGTCAGTGTTAACATCTGTCCCATGTAGGGGTACATAAATCACTGATATTTCCTTACTCCATGACCCTCACCTATGTACACCACACGCAGCCAATATATCTTTAACATATATAAACTTTAATGGTGTTAATTTAGTTTAAAACATCCTGATTTTTCATTTATTGACGAGACAAGTAGTACCAATGTCAGATTGATTTGTGATGCAATCCTTGGGACTTGGACTCCACCATGATGCCGGAAATTATCAACCACTTTAACACGTGAACATTAATTCACATATAAGTCACTGGTGTATGTACCTTGGTCTCAGTAATATTTAAAAAATGTTATATGAAGGTTTGAATATTTTTGCTTGATTTTTAATTTGCTCATTACATATTATGTATTTTGGTTTTATATATAGGCATTTATATACAATATTTTTAAGCATTTCTCCCTTTTAACTACCAAATTGTTTACTTCAGAACGTGTAAATATACTGCTAAATCTTCAGAGATAATTAGAAGAAGGTGGGACATATTCATTAACATACAAAAGGTAAACTCAGGAAGTGCTAAACCACTTAGAGTGTAATTAGTTTCAGAAAGCTCTCTCTCTGCGTGCCTCAGCAGCCTACTTTAGATTGGCTGTTGGTTAGTAAGGTGAGGTGTAACTAAAGTGAAAAGTAAGTTTTAAACGTGGTAATAAGTTTTGAAACTTGATATTTTGATTAATATGTGTATAAAGCAAAGTATATTTGGCCAGAATCAAATGTAATGATAGTTTTAACAATATCTAAGAACAAAACTTTGTAAAAATCCTAAATAAATAAAATTTGTTGTACTAGTTGTGTGAAAACAGAAACTTCCAAGAATTCATTTCAACGGTTTAGCTCTTTATGTGAAATATATACATTATTATTAATGGGCTGAACAAGAATAATTTAGAACTTAGGCTTAAGCGGCTGGTATCATAACTAGAATCTACTGTTTCCGGTGACAACCACGTAAAGGTACTACCTACAATATTTACAAAATGACCAGACGTTTCACCCATACTGTGATGTGGCAACATCAGTGGTTTCTCTGAAACTGAAATCGGCGAGTGACCTTCCAACTTTTATAACAAGGTGGTGTGGTGGGGACTGGTTCGCAGGTATGCTGGAGTGGTGTGGCGGAGGCACGACCCACGTGACCTACGGTCATTGGCCGAAAAATAAATATGGCTGACTCTTCCATTTTATTTAAATTTACTTAAAATGGGTTCCCATGTCTTTGGCAGCCGTATACTATCATCCTTAGTAAAACTATTTCTTGTTTTATATATTTCTATGGCTTCCCTTACCATTCTTGGGTAGTAATGTGTACTTACTTTTGATCATCTTGTAAATATTGTAGATAGTACCTTGACGTGGTTATCATGGGAAACTGTAGAGTTTAACATTACCCCTGTATGGTTGAGTTTAGAAAAATGTTGACGTCTCGCTGGTGATGTTAGAGACTGGAAAATACATGATGAAATTAAAAATGGAACATACTGTAAAAGAAAGAATCTGGGCCAAGAAAGTTACTGCACATAATACAATTTTGAATTTTATACGAACAGAAAAAATAATAAAATATATTTACAGTACTAATGATATTGAAATTTATAAACCTTAAGCAGTTAAGAATAATTTTGCTAGAAATATTTTTATTGTATTGTATCCTTGGTATAATCCGTCAAATTACAAATCATTCAATTATATTTTACAATAGAACTTCACATAACACAAATATAAGTTCTGTAATTATATTACAATATGTACAAATCTTACGTGACTGATTTTGATGAACCAACGAACCCTCTCTAGGTCAAAGGGACTCACAAAGGAAATGCTCATTTAAAAGAAAAACATCCAGTGAAATTCTCTATTTTACACATTTCCAGCTAAATGTTGGTAAAACTAACCATATACGGGAGTGGTTCTCGGAAACACCTGTAAGAAAAGCTATAACTATTAAAGGTGTGACTCTAGAGTTAAAAAACTATTTTTGAATATTCCATATATCAATTAATTTATTGGTCATCGTTTTTGTAAATTACAATATGTTCATTACATTATTGATTGCTTTTGTAAAGTAATAATTTCAACATTTAAGAACTTCTCTTGTGATTAATAAGTAACATTTCACAACCTAAATAATACTTTTCATTGTTGAAATTTATTATAGCACTACATGTAATTGGGTTTTGTGATTCTTTGCTAAACAATAACATAACACAATCCCTACCCTAATGGATTATGCTAATTTGTTACTTTAGTTGAGGATTGTAATGATAAATTTCATTGAATATTGAAATATTCCCTCACATTATTGGGAATTTAAAATTATCTTTATTTGACATTGGCTTTAACAGTAAAGTGAGAAAATGTCCCAAAAATACAGAATTTTGAAAAATTACATCCAAATCTGGTTGACGCATGAACCTGATGACATAAATATTTGATTGATTTTCCTTCAATCGAGATTCAATGCTCTGGGTGTTGATAATATTTCCATGCACCTCCCACATCGCTTACACTGACGACAATGGTTAAAAAGACAGTGAGGGATGGTCCATAATTACCCATTAATGAAAGTTGCACAAGTAATCACATGCCAAAAATTACAACATGAAATAGAAATTATGGATCAACAAGGGCAGATGATTCATCATAACATTCGCATTAATTAGAGTTTTTTTTAATTTTTTTAGAGTATGGTTTGATTTAATATGTTGAAATTCATAAAAAATATATTATTATACATCTATCTTTTCTGATATTGATAGAATGAGGGTATGTTAGAGTTTTACTATAAGAGAGGACTATGTTGGCCATAAGTTTGCCTATATAAATAATGAATTTATCATTTCATTAACCACTAAAGTCGATCGCTTCGTTGCCATTGTTGTTTCAACTACCATTATCAATTTGTAAAAGATGCAAACAGCTAATAAACCTCGTGACAAGAGTCTTTTTTAAGTTGTCTCTTTATCCATAAATTACGAACAAACAAGTTTTAACGGCTTATTGATTCAATGATTAATTAAAGCTTTAGGTTGAAAAGTGCAAGTTCCAAGGTTTGAGTCCCCAGCTGAGCTCGTTTCCATTATTCATCAAATAAGGTTAACACACATGAGGGTGGCTCGAGTTATCTGGCGAATATTCGTTTTCTTTTCTAAAAGAAAATATGTATTCGATACATGTACACATTTTTGTATACCTAGTGAGTACTATGTATACCCAGATCTTTACATGATGTAAACATCTTTGTGTATGCTCATCATTGCTTGTAGATATAACAAATATATTTGTCAGTTAAAGATTCATGAACACTCATTATGCCCATCTTGATGAGGTACGCGGTTCCCGGTATGTGAGAACTAGATATCAGTCTGAACACAAATGCTGTTCCCTTCAAATCACTTTGGTGGAAAGACTGTAATTCAACCCAACCAGGTTACTGTAATGGAGACCACTTAAGAGGTCGAGGAAAATTAATTCCTGGAGATTTATGTTACATGAGCTAAATTCCTTAGAGACATTACTGGCTCTTTATGAACAGGTTAAAAAGTTGTTTAAACTCTCCATAGTTAACCAAATTATCAAGTTTGCTAATTAAACTACAAAGTAATGTTATGATAATACTGTATACCTGTCTAAAGCATGATTCTTTTTGAGTATTTATAGATCTATATTAGTAAGAATTTATATTAATTCACTTGATATACTCATTATTCATCAGTAAGAAGCCGATCATCAAGAAATGGGTGAACGAGTGTAGTCATTGTTACTAACTAAGGTCGACTGTTCATCAGAAAGAGCCATTTATTAATAGCCAAATAGCCAGGATAACTAAGGGACCTCCACCTTTACTTGGAATCCGAAACAGTTAGATTTCCAGCTAAGTGACTAACCTGACAGTTCTCTTCCCCACATAACATCTGAACCTTGACTACCATCCAACATGGACACACAAGACTAGTAGTGTCCATGTCAATGGCAATAATTTAATATAAAAAGAATTTTTATAATCCTTTATAAATATCTGATACTGAGCGAACGACATGTCAGTATTAGGAGAACCGAGCAATTCCTCAAAACGTTGACCCCAAGTAGCTGGGATGCAGCACTGTGCCACTAGTGCCGAAAATTTTTTTGACTTTTCACACACACACACACACACACACACACACACACACACACACACACACACACACACACACACACACAAACACACACTCACTTATCCTCTAACCTACCCGCCCTATTAAATAATATTGGTAATTTTAGTTTGATAGTTCAGTTTGTATGCATAGTATTTTAAGTTAGGCTACTATTGCAAGTATTTTATGTTTTTAAGTTGAAATAAAAACTTAATTTTGTGACCTCTTTTATTAAAATATTCTTACGATAACATAATATTATTCAGAGCAATTCAATAACATAACCTAAGTTATAAAGGGTTGAAAAAAATAATTTTTGGGATGTACTTAAAAATATTCTTGGTTTTCGTGTTAACTAAACAACGTTATGGGTTAAAAAAAAAATCACTAACAATACAATTTATAACTTGAATTAAAACATTTGAAACTAACTTATCATCGGTCCGTGTAACTTTTGTGTTTAGCATATAACTAAACTATATTCTAAATGCTCATAATTATTATTGAAAACAGTTTTACTATATGATATTAATTTACTTTTAGCAAGTATGGGAAGTCTCGGAACTCTCTGAGAAGCTCTCTTGGTTATTGTTTCTGGTTTATTTAGAATCACAAATATCACATTTTAAAGTGTCCAAAACATTTCAATTAACTATCCTTGCAGCCACCATTTGTTTGGTTTTTTGTTTTTTAAATTTATACGTCAAAAACAAAAAAGGTATATGAAGATGGAATGTTGTATGGTCATTTATAACATAAACTTCTATTTTAAGAACATTTTTGGTTTTCATGTATCAACAGTTTCAAATTGGTGGTCATTCAAAATTAGAATTTCTTAATACCTCATAAAATAATAATTACATTAAAAATTACATTGAGTGATGGTTTTCAATACATTTAATGACAAATTCAATTATATAAAGACGTTAAAAACAGTAGAAAATTAACAAATAAAAGATAACTTATCTGTCAGTATGTACAATCCAATATGCAACATTCATGTAACAGCTGATAATAATAAAGTAAATTGTAATAGTCTTTCATCAGCTGACTAGTGAACAATAAAGTTTACGTAAAATTCTGATTTAAGACTATTACAAATTAGCATTATCATCTGTTAGATGTGTGTTGAATGTTGTACAAGCATTGTAAATACTTTCACATTAACTATCGTTTCTTTACTATTTTTCATCTGATAAATATGTAAATTTATTTATTATATCATAGATATATGACATGAGATACATTTAAAAATTAGCTGTAGAGATTGACGTCAAAATATTCTTGAACATGAAGTTATAAAGTTCATGTACGTTTTACGCCAGTTAGGTCATACTTTAAGAGAACATAAGTATGAGCTTCGAACAACCCAGCAAGACATTTATAGTTTTTGTAAGGGTTGTTTTAATGTCTCGACCACACCAAGACTGTTCGAGTAATGACCAGTTATTGGGCGTTGTGGCAGTTAGTGACAATAATTACTAGGCAACTGTAATCTTTACCACGCAAAAGCTTGGGGAGGGTTCATTAATAGTTTCTTATATCAAACATAACGGAAAAACTTCACAAATGGTCTGCAGACTTGAGCTTGAAATATGTTCACGAGTAAAGTAAGAACTGTTTGCTCGTTTAGGAATTAGAATCTGGGATCTTAAACTTCACAGTTCGAAACTTTAACCACTGAACCACTGTAACAATTGTTAATTGTTGCATTATAACTAAATTAGAAAAATTGTATTTAGAAAATTTTAAATTTTGTAAGAACTGAGAGGTTTAGGAGTTTGTTTTGTTTTCCAAAAATTGTCGATATAAATTCTCCAAGTTTTGAGAAAAATTCAGAATCTTCCCCTTTCAAATAAAAAAAAGTAATTTTTCCCATATAAAATAGTTAAAAAACCAGTATTTTCACGTTTGTTAATTTCCTGTAAATTTCATGCGACATGTTTTCTGAAGGCAACATGTTTGGTGAGCCTTACCTGTTCAGACGTCCTGGTTTAGAGGGTTCTAATTGGTTGGTTTAGCTTCTAGAGTTAAAGTGAGGGTAAGTCCGTTGGAGGAAGCGTGTGGCCTTTGGGTGAGTTCTCCAATAACTTTTTTAGTGGGACCACGTTCACTCCGCTTTCGTGTACATGGCGACTTGAACAGTTTCGGTTTTCATTTACCATTGCGGCAATTTTTTTTGTAGTTCGCTTATGAGTGTTTGTTTGAATGCCGGACGAGCTTTGTTGTGGTTAATTTTGGATTCGAAACCTCCAGGACAGCTACGTAAGTAATTTTTTTACAAGTTTTCTTTAGTTAGAGTTTTTCAGAAGGTTTTAGTAGATTGGGTAAGATCCACCAAGCATGCGCGGTTAAACTTGTTTCTGGAAAGAAGTCACTCTTCTAGTGACAAATTTTAAAGTGTTTCGATTCTCTTTGTCTTTCTGTTTAAACTTTGTAAGTAAAAAGAGAAATATTTCAAGTCACTAAAAGCTGGTTATTTATTTTGGTTCCAGATCTCCCGGAGGCAATTTTAGACAATTTTAAGAAAATGTAGAGAATTTTATGAAAGTTTTAGACTATTTTTATGAAATTTAATACAATTTTGAATTATGAATTTTTTGATTAAAAAGTTTAAAGAAATGTATTAAAAAATTTAAATAAATAAAAAAGGTTCTGGTCTGAAGATATTTAATTTATTATTTTGGAAGAGTTGTTTTAATTTATTTATGTTCCATTGAGTCAATAAAAGAAGAGATTTTTATTTTCGTTTTTATCATTATTTTGAGAAGAAACCAATTTTATTTTTTGAATTTATTTATAAGAAGATAAATAAAGAAACATTTTTACCACTGGACAAGTCTTACTTTAATCTCTCATTTAAGTTTGTTCAACATATCAAAAATAAGTAGTAGCTTTAATAAGGCTACACCACCACACTAATAATATTGTCTAAAACAACTAATACCACTGTACGAGTATAGTTGGGTATGGGGTATTTCCCTATATTTTGTAACATATACTGTAATATAAGTAATATGAATAATTTATAATCTTATTTAACCTTCATACCACAGAAAACTTGCTTCGTAGTAATTAAAACCATCTCTAGACTATTCGTAAAAGAAAGCAATCAAATTTTAGATTGTATTATTTTACAAACACTTAGAACATGTGGAGAAAGTTCTGAAGCACTTTCGCAGCTCTGGCCTTACTGTTAACCCGGACAAACTCGCCTTCGCTAAGCCTGACATTTCTTTCTACTTCTTCTTTCTACTTTCTTGCTATTTCTGTTTTCCTCTCAGGGCGTCTGCATTGATCTCACTAGGACATAAGAAATCCAGGATTTTCCTCCTCCACAGAAGCATCATACCAGCAGTCCACCCATAAACGTACTGTGCTATTAAACCACCCACCCACCTTTACTTGTTCAGTGGTATTGAACCACTCGCCCACCCGTACACCCACCTAAACACGTACAGTGGTATAGCCCACCCGCCCACCAATAAGCGTACATTATTTATCCACCCACCCACCTACACGTATTAAGAAAGGTACTGTATGAAAGAATGTCCCTTGCCTTAAAAGAATTACAGGGTATCCTAATTGTAGAGAAACATTATTTTCTAAAACAAAGCCCTATATTTACCCTTTTACTTGCATGTTTTATACTCTGCTTTATAAATAGACTGGAACATTTTCTCGAACGAAATTTGATATTTTAACTGCAATAAAATGGTAATTCAAAATTATTAACTAGTTTATAATTAGATTTTGTCCACATTTATATAAGCCAAATACTACTCACTTATTGATCACTGTATCTAAAAAAACTACTACACCTCTAAGGTTGGAATGTTGTAGGATAATTGAATTTGTATGTTGTAGGGGCGCAAAAAGAAGATATTTTTAGAAATTCTTCGTAGTTCTGAAATGGCAGCCGTTTAAGTGTGAACATTTTTGTGTGTCAAAAACAGTAGTCTATCTTGTAACTTTGTCTGTAGGGGCAAAATGAATGGTCCTGTTAAATGTGTTAGTATGACTTTTTGTTGTATCTTACCTCCTTAATTGTAAGGTAGATCTAGAATTTCAATCTGTATACAGAACTCAAAACGGCTATTTTATAGGCTATGAATGTACACCTATATGGTGTTATTGATAAACAAAACTCGTACATCTAATAGAATAAATATAACTATACAAGTAAAACGAAAAGTCTAGGATTACATAAATCTCCATACTGTAAAGATCGATGAAACATGGTGAGAAACCACAGATTCAGGCACAACTGTTCTACTTTGTACCCTGTAAAAGAACAACTCATCTGATTTTTCAAAATGTAAACATTTTTTATCTAGGTGTTGGAACTGATATGAATTGGACTATTTAAACGATAATTTTAATTCAGCAATTGGCTGCTCACAAAACATAGCTAAACATGGTAAACATTCCTGTATTGCAATGATTAAGACACTATTCCCCTACTTGTGCCCTGTTAAAGTAGACTTTCTAGACTGTAAGATTATGTTATCTAGTATAAGAAACTGACGTTAATCAGACAATTTAACTACTCATTTGTATACAGTTATATCCTGCTCATAAGACGTGTTATAGCTAAACATGGTAAACATTCCTGTATTGCAATGATTAAGACATTATTCCCCTACTTGTGCCCTCTTAAAGTAGACTTTCTAGACTGTAAGATTATGTTATCTAGTATAAGAAACTGACGTTAATCAGACAATTTAACTACTCATTTGTATACAGTTATATCCTGCTCATAAGACGTGTTAAAAACATCAAAACCTATGTTTAAACATGCCTATATGACTTAAATTTTTACTGTCCGATTTTTATTTATATTGACAGTCTATGAAGCTGAAATTAGTCATGGAGAATCTCCGTACGTTATAGAAGAATAAAAAGGCCTTGGTTATAAAAAATAGCATTTGGCTATAAAAAAGTGGTTTCCTTGTGGAATATTTAAGGTAATTTCCATTGACTCTCACATTGCGGTACTTTGCACCCTAGTTATATAGGGGTTAAGCAAGCATAGACAACCACACTGTAAGAAAGCAAGGACAGTTGGATAGTATGATATATATTGACATTTATCGTTAGTGTGTCTAATATTATTTAGTAATTGTCCTTAATAAATCCTGAGCAAATTAAATTTGCTTTCTCAACGTAAACAAACCAAATTATCCGAATTTAACTGTGATATTTAATTACATAGTTTAAACTATATATTCTGGAATTTTTAAGTATTCTTGTATTATTTTTATATTAAAATACCAAAAATATAATTTATAATCCTTAAAGCTGCCATAACGCAAATGGCAGTTTTACTGGTAATTATGTAGTTTCAAACCTGCAAACTATAATATCTCATTAATGTGGTGATTGGCAGATTGGCCTGTTAATTGGAAACTATTAGCTCCACTTAGCGAATATAATGGATCAAGGGTGGTTGTCAATAGAGGTGTTTGGCGTGCTGGATCTGATAGGGGTTGAAGGCTACCTCCACGTACGCACACCTTGACACGAAACCAACATCCTTACCTCTGGTTCTAAGATAAACTATTCCAAAACATTCATTTCTCAGATATCCTCCTTCATAAGTAACGTATAGACTTCAATTTGTAGGCAGTCATATTTATTTTTACGCTAATGAAATGATAATCAATTGAATACTATGACTAATTTAAATGTACACAGACAAACAATTAATTATCTATATACAATAAATAGAATATATATTTTCCGGTGACAACCACGTCAAGGTACTATCTACCATATTTAACCAGATAACCAGACGTTTCGCCCATAGTGTGATGTGGCATCTCAGAGGATCTTCAGTTGCAGAGAATCCACTGAGGATGCCACATCACAGTATGGGTGAAACTTCTGGTTATCTTGTAAATATTGTAGATAGTTCACCGGAAAATGTAAATTCTAGTTATGAAACCGGCCGCTTAAACCTAAGTTCTAAGATCTATATACAATGTTTACCTGTTTTATATAAAAAAAAAAAAAAAATCAACAAAAAAACAGTAGAACATTTGGTTTTACTTTACTTACTTGTGTACATACCATTATTTATAAGCTACAGTATTACTTTAATTAATTTACCGTTATGATAAGTATAACATTATGAGTTATAGGTTTTTACAACAAAATGTCATACGGTTCTTCCGTAATATCATTACGTAAATAAAAGCCACGAGTACAGTGCAAGGTTCCATTGTTGTTCTAATGTTATTCCATTAAACTAACTAACTGTGTTAGTTATGATTTGTCCTATTCAACCACCGTTGTAATTTAATTGCTAGCCTTATTTCTTTAGAATAATTAGATCCAGATGTAACATTAATTAGGCCTATTTTCACATGAGAAAGGGAAGAAATGTTGTGGCCTACCTTAAATATGACTAGACAACTGACCTACTTGCCTGACGTATCACTTAGGTGAGATGGTTCCGTCACATTCTCATCCATATTTTTATCCTTTTAGTGTGTAGAATAACATTAGGTTAAATGAATTAAGTTACTAATTTCTAACTTTTGTTTTTTGTGGCTTATTATAACTGTATATGTAGTGATCATTACAGGTTTAATTATTAATAATTGAAATATTAAAATAAATTGTAGAACTATATCATTTTATGTTGAAGTAAAAATAGTTTTGTGTAGATTATTTTGAAATTAATAATATCAATATAGTTAATTTTCTACCGTGTTTATTTTAGTTATCATAAAACATTTACTAACTTTATGTGTTTAATTTCATTGTAGTTTTTGCAGCGAATTAACTTATTGACCGTAAAAGTTAGAGCTAAAGACGAATCTCTTTTAAATAGGCTATTAGTTGGCAATTGTAATGTAGCATTTCAAGTATTCCGTTGAAAGGTTTAAAAATAATTTCATTGTAATTAATGTTTTATAGTTATACTGTTTTAAAGTTATTTTAATTTATTTCCACGTAGTGTAGAGGAACCAATGGTACTGGGATCTATTGTATAATAGTATTATTCATATTACATTAGACAAAATAAGAATATTTCTTGAAAGTTATACGAAAATAAACACGATGAGCATTTTGTATTGTATTTGTATCTGTCCCTATTTCCTCTATGTGTGTAAATGTTGCACATGGTCATTATTGTTTGTACTGTGTGTATATATTTTTTTAATTTCCAAAACATCACTTAAGGACAATCTTCTGCGTCCAATACTATCACTGATGGTTTAGTACTGGTCATGGGCCTTACTGGCACCAATCGGAAATCTCGCAACCTGTTCTCAAAGGGTTTTTATTGTTATATTTTTATAGTTCAATGAAAGAAATATGCAGTAATGTTCTAATGGAGTTCAATAACATATATTTAGCTCTACTTGTCATATGGAATCATTAAATAAAAGATTAAGAACACTCATCACTTACAAGAACTTTTTAGCCGATTTACAATGCTTTTCGTTTAAACTGTACGATTATCAAAATCCAAAAAAGTTCCACCATTTCCAAAAACCATAATGTGCGTTTCTGATCCTAGTATATTAAATTTAGTTTTCACATTTCCCAGTGGTGCTAAGAGCTCAATATCTTAGTCTTGGCGAAGGTCTCTGATTACAAAGGGCATCTTTTAAGAGCATTTTACTCGTATTGCATATTAAGTAATAAAAGACATTTTTGCGGAAAGAAAATTGCTGCATAACCTTTTCTTGTATTTAAAAGTGCTAGTGTTGACGAAAGTTATATTATATTCACAACTTTGCTTTTGGAATCATTAAGTGAGATTCCAAATCCGTAATTTTCTTCTAAAACTATTTAAATAATGACTAAACAACAACTTTAAGTAAATTAAACTATTCAGTTAATAGTGATTTGCTACAGTGTATTAACTGTATTGATATCCATTTCTTGAGGTTGACTAAACAATGTTCAATACATTACGTAACATATTGGAGGGGATGACTTACGCAAGGGTACCAACGATTTAAAAACGTTGGCCTAGTTTGATTACGGAAACATAAATGTTTCTTGATGCTTGCTTGATATCATGACTGATGTTACTGACATATTATACGTAAACCTAGTCTCTTATTATTAAAAATTCTATGTGGCTTAAATGCTTATAAAATAACGAAGACTACCCGTTTGTCAACTAACTTACAGAGAACTAAATGACAGTCTTAAGCAACACGTGTACGTCATATTGCATATTATTCGTACATTGAGGACTGTAAAATTGAACCTATTTATAAGTTAGACAAATGTCTGATATAATCAATAAATTTGGTGCGATTGACTGAAAAAAATGAAGCAAATGTTTTACAAAAGGGTTGAGGGGGGAATCAAGTATTTCTTCAAGGACATTATAGATTGTCGGTGTAGATTCTCATCTGAGAAATAATTGGTTGTTCCAAATGTAACTATTGAAAACTAAGTTTTATTAGGTCTGTATACATTTTTTATTTGTTTTTAAAAAGTTTCAAAGAACACTAACATCCTCGATCACTAATGATAATTGTCCCTTAAATATTTAATATCAATTTGGGACCTTTTTAGTTACTTCACTACCACTACTTTTTTATCGCAATTACGGTTAGGTTGGATCAGGTTTAAGTGGCTACTAAAGTTGATCACAAACTTTTAAATCCAATGATTGACTACCACCGAATTCACTCTCAGTGTGTAAGTGCTTGGAAAGCGATAAGATAAGGCCAGCAATATCAGATTCCTAATGAATGAGAAATACCACGGTAGACGTAAAATTGATAGGGGAACAGTTTTTAGAGCAATAAAATATTTATAAATATTTCCGTTTTCTAGTAGTGGTGACTTGACGGAAAAGATCCTCAATTTGTAAAATATAAATCATATTCTTTACAGGATTTATTATATCAACTCTTTAATTTAAGAAAGAGAGAATTGCATAATTTATCTAGAATATCAAATAATCAAGAGTTTTTAAAATATGTACGTACCTATAAAAATATATTTAAGAAGTGTGTAGGAATGGCTAAGTTAAAATATAATAGTTCATTTATCTCTAATTCATGCAACAAAGTTAAAGCGGTATGGAGTGTTGTAAGGAGGGAGACTGGTAAAAGAAGACTTGTCAGGGCGTTCATAAAATAATTTATAACAAGGAAGATACTAAGGGCAAAAAGTTGATTACATCTTTTTTGAACACGCATTTTATTTCAGTTTGTAACACTTTGCAGGTTAAAGCTAATTTTCACGAAGCTATAAAATGTATCCAACATAATTTGAAGCCTCAGGAAAAATTAATAGCTTTTGATCTCACAAACTATACAGAAATTCTTAGCATTTTAAAGTCATTGAAACCAAGTCAGCGGGTTGTGATGACATACCCCAAATCCTTTTAAAATCGTGTGCTGAAACACTGTCCAGGCCACATTAATTGTTGGTTAACGGGTCGCTTCAAGAGGGGGTCTTCCTCGAACTTTTAAAAATACTATAAAACCAATTCTTAAAAAACAAAATAACTTATCAATAGAGAACCTTCGTCCAGTCTCTCTCCTATCTTCATTTTCAAAGGTCTTTGAAACAATCATTTTTAATAGATTATATGAATATTTTGATAGAAATACAATTTTTCACTCTCGTCAATTTGGATTTTTAAAGGGTAAAAACACTTGTAACGCAATGTTTGAGTTTTTTACTGCAGTGTCTAGTGCCATGGATGGGTCAAAGCACACTGTTGGTGCCTTTTTTGTCCTGTCCAAGGCATTCGACTGTGTGAACCACAACGTCCTAGTTAGGAAACTGTGGTCTTATGGCATAAGAGGAGTGACACTTGATTTGATTGCTTCTTATTTCACTTCTCTTAATCGTCAACAAAATGTTGTGATTGATTCAGAAGCAGAGAGTGAATTTCTAGTAATGACTTCAAGGAGTGCCTCAGGGCTCAATATTGGGTCCTATTCTCTTCCTCATTTATGCAAATGATCTCCCTGAGGTTACTTCTAGTGGGGAGATGGTTCTCTATGCTGACGACACCTCTTTCGTTGTTTCACATAAAAACAGAAATATCCTTTCAAAACAACTATCGGAACAATTAATTCTATTAAATAACTGGTTCAATGCAAATGTCCTACACTTAAATCCAAACAAGTCATATTTTATAAACTCCCAAATCAACCGGCTTAAATGTACTTTAAATAGTACATCCTTTCTGTCACCGAATATCAACACTATCACATCCACGAGATTTCTTGGTTTTGAAGTGGATTCTAGCCTAACTTGGCGTCAGTATATTAATCAATTGCTCCAAAATATTAGCAAAGCTTTTTACGCTATTTTAACTCTCTCCACTATTTTAGATCTAAACACCCTAAAACAAGTTTATATTGCACAATATGTAAATTCCCTGATTACATATGGACTGTTATTTTGTGGAAGTTCTTCTGAATCATTTAAGGTTTTTCTAAAACAAAAAATAACTAGACTTATGACAGGTTTTCTTCACAATGACTCTTTTAGGAAACATTTCCAAAATTTATAGATTCTTCATCTACCATCAGCTTACTTCTTCCAGTCTTTACATTTTGTAAAGCAAATTATGAGAGATTTTCTAACATGAATTATACACACTGCTATAATACTAGAAACATTTTCATTTTGAAATATCCTATTCATCGAACAACTTTTCTCAAAAAGTCCCCTTTTTACTCCTGTGTATACTATACAATCATCTACCAGTTGAGTTAAAAGGCCTGGATGGTTATAAGATGTTTAAGAAGAGACTCTTTAAATATGTAACCTCAAACTTTTTTTACAGTGTCTCAGACTACCTGGATTCCACGTCGGGACGGGTTGTTTACCAGTAGCGAACACTGCTTATTTGGTGTATATATTTTAAGCTGCTCATCTTTGTTTGTTATATATTTATTGTTGTTTCATATCACTGTTGTAACTTGACAAATCATCTGCCTAGCTATATTTTAGCGTATAAGGTCTCTTTGACTATTATACATAAATAAATAAATATATATATATTGATTTATTACTTAAATTGTTACCTTCTGAATTACTCGTTCATTTATTATTCTTAAAGTTGTAGGAATTTAGTATTTTTTAGTATTTTTAATTGTCTAATTTAATTTTTATTTATTTATTTTTTTAAAATTTACTTGTTTGAAGTGATCATAGTAAATGTGATTTTACTAGAAGGCTATAATTTGTATTGCTCTAGTTTACATCTTGAATGTCAAATATGAAAATATTTAAAATAAATGAAGAATATGTAAAGGTTAAAAATGTAACTCAAAATACCCTTATGGTATGAGATGAAAAATATGTTACAGTAAATTCCAATGAACAATAAATTAAAACTAATTCAATATTGACCTTATGTAAAATATTACTTATATATTGCATTTACAATTAAATTTGAAATAAGTAATTACTCAAATATAAAATATTGATTATTATTTTAATTAGGCTCTAATAAGCTGATAAAATCAAGTGGCACATTCTCAGTGATGCTGAAAACTCAATTTAGATTATCCTGAACCATATGAATTTGTGATGATCAATTTACGTAAATAATTAATTGGAAACGATTGGCAAACTAACCAATTTTTACTTATGTTTACTGCTAGGAAAATGATACAACAAATTAAAAGCCTTCAAAACAAACGATGATTTTATGCAGACCACATTTTCTCTAATATAGTATTTTATTTTCAAAAAATAAAATAGCTGTAGAATTCAGCTAATAAAAAGCAAATGAAGTCGCATAGCTTTTATTACAAGGTATTGCAATTATAATTAAATAATTGAACGGTAATATTCAATTAACTTTTTTATGATTCCAAAATGATTATATCCTTAACAAGTTCATAAATACACTATATACTGCTTTAAAACAACTTTTAGGTCTTAAACAATAAAACATTATTTGTTTATTTCTATATATTATTATTAATTTAACTTCTAAAATGAACTTTGTTATACAGCTCTGATTGAGATTCTATGTAATGAACTAAGTATCGAGTGTTATAATATTTGGAGTCCCATTTTGCTTAAACGTTTTTATTCTGATAAACTAACATTAGAGCTTCTGAGTTATAAAATTATATAAAACATATAATCATAAAGATGTTTATGGCAGAAGAATATATATATTCTGAATATAAGATATATATATATATATATATATATATATATATATATATATATATATATATATATATATATAAGAATACATATATAAGAATATGTATATTCTGAGGCCAATGTTTAGTCAAATTATGCAATATATCGAGGCATTAAATTTGAATTATTTACATTCTAAGTGATGCCCGGTATAATATGTTGAAGTATCCTTGACTTTAGGAAGTGATGTGGAAGTAAAGTGTTGCTTTGTGAGACGGAGAGCACTCAAGTGAAGCCCTCAGACCTTTTACAGTGTCTCTGGCAGGTCTTCTACTCAGAGTTGTGCCAACAAAATATTACAATATGGTAAGCAATGACATCCTCAACTTAATGTTTTAAATTAATGTTGTTACCACTTTGTTATACCTCAGTAGCAATACATTATTAGTCATACAGTGGCTAACTTAGTGATGTTAACATTTATTTATTTATTCTGAGACCAATGTTGAAGATAGGGGGGAATACGAGCAGATAATGAGAGTGACATATGTACATGTACGAGTGTAGTTAATGTTACTAACAAAGGTTGACAGTTCCTTAGAAAGGTCCATTTATTGATAGCCCAATAGTCAGGAAAACTAGGGGACCTATTTGTTATTGTTATTGTTGTTTCCATATTTACGTGGAATCCGAACTACGTAGTGTGGCTGAATGTCAGTTAATTGATGAACGAAGTCCTCAGTTCTCTTCCCTAGACCATATCCGAACTCTTACGACTACCCAGCACCGACTCCCCAAACAACGATTGGAGTAGTGTCCACTTCCATGACAACCATTGAGTGTATGCTGATAAGAATTAGTTGTTATAGAAGTTTTATAATTGTTTATTCGGTTAATGTTATTCGATTTTAACGCGCCGATCGTCAAGATTTGGGTAAATACGGATTTCGAATGAGTGAAAAGAAAGTGTTAATAATTTATTGCCCAATAATGAGAGCAGCCTTTTATTATCAGGTGATCCGCTTCAAAACATGTCACGGCTCTGATTGGGATCGATCTAAGAATCATTGACATATCAAGTTGAACTTTAAACATCTACGTTACACTTTATATATTAATATTTTACTAATAAATTCTTGACTATTTGGTACATGTTTTACAATTTATTTAAATTCATTTTTATGTAGCTTATGAACGCTTTATTCAAATACGGAATGGAAAAATCCAAGATTAAAAACGAAAAACTGAGCATTCATTAGGGTTTACAAAATACGTATTATCATGCATTTTGAATGAAAAAACATTTTTGGTTATTGTTATATAAAATATTATATATATATATATATAAAATGATATATATATATATATATATATATATATATATAAAATTTTATAAAGTAATATCAAGAAAAAGAGCCCCCACAAATTAAGTATTCTTGTCAAATAAAATTGACGAAAAACAGAACAAGTGTTTTTAATTCAGACAAGATAATAGTAGAGTCAATAATTGTTTAGATAACTATGTACAGTGAACATACTCAAATACCAAAATGTGTATTGCGTGTCTACCATCCCTAATTACATTTTCACCAATAAACAAGACATTTTATTATATTCTATATTTTTAAGCAGACACTGTACACTGTACTGTGATTTCAATGAGTGAATGGTGGTTACTGATAACTCTTATAACAAAACCAGTTTAGACAGTTTTTTAGTTGTAATGCATAACAATTTCTCAACGTCTTTGATGTCATCTCATTACGTTCATTTTCCTACTGAAAATATAGGACAGCCAGAAGACTGTTAAAAGTATTTTTTTTTTTTTTTTTAATTTACTTTATGAATACTATGAAACGGTTTTAAATGTATGTTCCAAATTAGTATGCGTTATGAGAAAGGTAGGCATGATTTCAGCTTAAAATTAATTGATGTTGGCCTTAAATACTAGTTGTTAAAATGATGGACTAGGTAATTATGTATCAGGACGAATAGTTATGTTTATGCCATTCATAAAATTAAATTAAACTTGTGATGATATTACGTTATTAACATAACGAAACCACCTTTATTAATACTTAATTTTTGTACTCAGATAAAAACACAGACAGCGTTTTAAGCATAACATTCGTTCAAAAAGTGTCTGTTTCTTGAAAAAATATTTCTTGTCATGAAAGTTGATTTTGATATCGATAACTTCATTTTAGGTTGTGTATAATTACATTTTAATACTGTATAATTATTATTTACGTGAGCTACACTTTAGAACACGTACTTTGAAATAATTTAAAGTTAGTATATTTGGTGGGAGAGGTAAAATTTGACATAAAACCTATATTGAGTATTTTATTGCTCACGGTGGGGAGGTCAGTCTAAAAAAATAATCTTAACGGGAATTAAATAGGTAATAATAATAATATATTTTTTATTGCATCTTGTTAACAATTGACAAAATTGTATCGAAATAGTCATTAATAAATTAAATAAAATTTGCCATCAATTCAATCACAATAACACTTTCAAACATACATTTTTCACGCACCCAAATTCCCTTTCATTCACCAATTATACCTCCAAAATGTCCTCCAGTGTCAATTTTAAAATTCAGTGGCTTCCCAATTATATGCAAAAATCTCGTCTACACTATAAAATGCCAGTTTGGCCAAACATTTCTTGAGACAGTTCTTAAACGCCTTGGGCGTTGTGGCATTTTTAATACATTCTAGGAGTCTGTTAATTATACGAACACCAATCTGTGAGGGTAGGTATTCGTAGACTACCGTCCTGTGATTTCCAATTTGGTATATATCCCTGCTTCTAGTATGATGATTGTGAATATCTCTGCCTCTTGTCAGTGCAGTTTTAAACATACAATATGTTGCTGTCTCTCAAATATAGAGGCAAGGCAACGTCAGCAGATTTAACCGTTTAAATACTGGCCTACACGACTCTATATAATGTAATTTGGTAATTATTTTAACTGCCATTTTTTGAATTCTAAATATTCTTGTCAGGTTTGTGGCAGAGCAACTCCCCACAAAGCCAGACCATATGAGAGATGACTGTTAATTAAACCATGATAAGCTGTTATCAATATATGGTTGGGGCAAAATTTTGCTAAGTTTCTCAAAACATAAATGCTTGATGAAAGCTTTTTGCAAATACTGTCTACATGTATATTCCAAGTCAAACCTCTATCTAGGTATATTCCAAGGAATTTATTGAATTTAACTCCTCAATTTCATTTTCATCTATTGCCACTGTCAAATTTCCTTCGGAATCTGACTTTCGTAAACAGAACTTCATGAAATTGGACTTTGTCGAATTTGTGTTAAGGTTTAGTTCTTGAAATTTTTGAATGCAGTTGTTCAGTTCCATGTATGCATGGATTTCAAGCTCCTGATTTGTAATTTCTTTAAAGCAGAGAGTCGTGTCATCAGCATACTGCACGAGTGACCCATGCAGTAGTGATGAACTAATTTCGTTGACGTATATCAGGAATAAGAGAGGGCTAAGTATCGATCCCTGTGGGACTCCATACCTTAGACATCTATATCCAGATCGTACTTCGGAAATTTGTGTTCTTTTAGTTAGATAGGATTCTAGCCACTGAAGCGGTACGCCCCGGATCCCATAGGTGTGTAGTTTCTGAAGCATAATGTCGTGGTCAACACAGTCAAAAGCCTTGGAGAGATCCAAAAACACACTAATTGTAGCTCTCCGACTCTCCAGCCCTTCTACAATCGTGCTGCGATTGTTAGTATGTATTTTGTATAAAAGTCACTGTAATACGATTTTAGTCTGTTATAGCCTACAATTTCTTTTCATTGATATATGAAAATTACATGAAAAAAATACAAAATATGGTAGGCATCAAGATAAAATGAGCAAGAGCATTAAATTAACCTAGATATTTGATTTTTGTATATGTAACATGATTTTAGGTAACATAAAATATAAATATTATGACTTGTCATGTAATTTCATATAATGACCGGTGGCTGAGCGAAGTATTTACGCGATCAAGATAATTTCCGGTGTCGCTCACCTTTGGAGCTTAATTTCCCGGGTTCAACTCCCTTTGAAGGCGCTTACAAATTTGCTCCTCAAGTATACCCCTGGTGTTTACCCAGCGTCGTGAGGCAATTGGAAAGTTACGACTTGTAGCGAATCCTGGTCAAGAAAGCTGGAATAACGGCGAATGGGTCTCGTCCTGCTGACCACTCAGCCATAAAAAACCGTACAAAACCGCAAAGGGAGTTGTGCACTGAATTTATTTATTTATTTGTATATAATTACTTTTTAAATATCTATATAAAACGTATAATATAAAATATCATGGTGTTCATATCAATAAACCATCTTATTGATTTACTATGTATATATCCATTTGTAATACCTATATATACATTGAGACTAAGGTAACACAGCAAACAGGAAACTCTTGATTGTCAAAGTTTGTTCCAAACTGATAACGACTTCTGAATTTGTGTAATCATCTGTTCCAACTCACAAACCATCTTATTGATACTAGAGTACACTATATCCAGTTCTAATACCTAGAAATACTTTGAGACTCTTGTACACAGGAAACTTGTCACTTTGGGAGTTTGTTCTAAACTGATAACGACCCAGGATCTCTCAATATGTGTGATCAGAACATTCTAACTCACAAACAAACTTACTAATACACCTGTGTACTATATCCAGTTGTAATACCGATAAAAACAATAAGATTGTGATATTTTCCGTAATCCACTACCACCACTTTTTTGTTTCCTTTAATTCACTACCACTTGATAAATATTCTATTGTTCTAAAACTGTCCCCCAATCATGTTTACATCCATATTCCTTATCCGCTAGGAATCTGACGATATCGCTGGCAAACCTTTCCAAGAACTTACACACGTAGAGTGCATTCGGCAGTAAGTCAATGATTGGATTTACCAGTTTGTGATCGATTATAGTAGCCACCTTAACTTACCTAACCTAACCGTAATGGCGATAAAAAAGTAGTAAAGTAACGGAAAAGTAGTGGTAGTGAATTAACGGAAAAGGTCCAGACTCTGGTAAACAGGAAACTCGTCACTTTCAAAGTTTGTTTCAAACTGATAACGACCCAGGCTCAGTCAATTTGTGTGATCAGGATGTTTTAACCTACAAACAAACGTACTCATAAAAGTTTCTTCTATCAAAAGGTATAGTAAAAGTGTTATGTGACATTTCATTTATAACAATATATAATTACATTAAAGTAAACATTCTAAGTGGTGTTTTGCTTCTGTCAACAAACATTTCATTTAGTACTCTTGAAAGCGCAATATGTGAACAATAAATTCTTTTTATACACTAACAAAATTAGCAAATATTTAAATCACTCAGTCAACCTATGAAATACTATTAGTAATATTACAGTAAGGTTGTAATGTTAATGAAATATAAATTCGTGGGTTACTGAAGACATGGGTTATTATAGCGTAAAGCTTGCCAATTGATCATTATAATGATTCTAACACGTTGGTAAATGAGTACATAATATAAACAGATGACTGCTACATTTCAATGCAGAGGATAACTTATATATAATCTTAGTATATAATTAACCCTTTTGGCATAAGTAACTCAAAAGTTTGTTGAGTTAGTGACACAATATTGGAATTATCCTCACAAGAGCAATGCTGATCGCGCGCAAAAAGGAAATCAGATCTGGAAATCTTGGAGGCCAATGGAAAGTTCCACCTCATACTCTCCAACGATGTATGTAAGTTCTATCTAGGTGTTCTCTAACAGCAGCCGAAAAATGAAACCATGCCGATTCACGGAGCACTAGAGGGATATTTTCAAGTAGTTCTGGTAGTATATCTCTCAGAAACACAAGATAAGTAGACGCATTTAAATTTTTTGGGAGAATATAAGGGTCGGCACTGGTGGCGCAGTGCTGTAACCCAGCTACATGGGGACAAAGTGTTTGGGAGATTGTAGGCGATAGGTTGGATGCTCAGTCCTCTTAATACCGGCATGGCGTCCGCTTGGTGGTTGCTATCAACGTGGACACTACTAGAGAAGTCTGGGGTGTCCATGTTGGGTGGTGATCATTGTGCGGATGTTGTGTGGGGGAGATAACTGAGTATCAGGCTTGTCAATTAGATGAAAATCAGACCAGCACTACGTGGTTCGGATTCCACGTAAAGCTGTAGGTCCCTTAGTTGCCCTGGTTGTTGGGCTATTAATAAATTGCCCTTTCTGAGGAACAGTTGAACTCAGATAGTAATCAGACTACCCTCATCCACACTCATCCTACACTCATATAACCATTCATATTCGCCTTAAAATACCAACAACGTTGTGTCGGCGTCTCATATGTAAGAGTAAGGATAAGAATATATTAAAAAGTTATATAAAACCCAGTCTAAACATTTACGGCGTTTTTCTTTTGAAAACACTGCTGAACAATTCCAGTATGATTTACATCAGCACATACGTGATTGTTTCGTGAATTAAATATGCCTTCCCGTGTGAAACATGCCTCATCAGTGAATAAAACTTGGATGATCTACTTATTTGCGAAGGAACCAACGCGCGCATTCTGATCGTCTTTAAAAGTATCTTGGTTCCAAAACATGTATGTACTCTTTGAAGTTTGAATGGGTAAAGCCAGTTTTCATGGAGTACATTCCAGACAGAACTTTTATTAGCACCTAAGTTATCAGCAATACAAGGAACATGCACACTATCTCTCAGGCGTTGGTGAACACTGGAAAAAACCTTCGGATTCGGATGCGTTCTGTTGGGGAAGCGTTCGCCATACAATTGGGAAGCTAAACGAGCATTTCTATTTGCCAAACCATAAGTGAAATCAATATCCACCCTACAATTGTGTAATTTTCATATTTACATTGATATTTATTTGAAAACAGCTGAAATACTTATTGGAAATAAACAATCATCTGTTATAATTTGATATATCACTAACGTTATTTTTTGTGTGTTTATTTGCTCTTGAAACTGTTGATTTTACTTACCAGATTTGAATCTTTTAAAATGAACTGTGTACTCTTCACCCAGATGACAATGTTTAGTATAGGAGCTAGCAACGTTTTCGTGAGAGAATTTTAGAACAGTTGGTTTTTTTATATGCTATCTCTCTTGCTCTTTCGGTTAGAGTCCGGGCTACCTGGCTGGCGGTAGTGGTTGCGTTTATTAGTGCGCATCGTATCTGCACAGGTAAAAATCTTTAACTTTAAAAGAATTTTTTAAAGTGTAATTTTTAATTTTTTGCCTTTAGGTAGATCCACCAGACATAAATTTTTTATTGCCAGGCATTTTTGTTGTTGTTAATTATGTGCCATACGCAATTTTTTATTTTTTTTAAATAAAAAATTCGAAGTATTTTAGAATGTCTGTAATTTTTATATTACGTTCTTTAAACATATAATAATCTAAAATTAATTAGCCAGGTGTTAATTCGATTGTTAAGTATTAAATATAAATAAAAAAGTAATGAAAAGTATTGCAGTATGATGCTTGTGGTTAGAGAGAGACAGTGTAAAGTGCAAGAGAGATAGAAAGCGACGGCAGCGCATCGGCAAATGGACAATATGGCGTCAGTATAAAGTCACATGTTTGTTGTGTTTACGTTATTTTGTAATGTTTGTTTATTAATTCGCCGATGCGCTGCCGTCGCTTTCTATCTCTCTTGCACTTTACACTGTCTCTCTCTAACCACAAGCATCATACTGCAATACTTTTCATTACTTTTTTATTTATATTTAATACTTAACAATCGAATTAACACCTGGCTAATTAATTTTAGATTATTATATGTTTAAAGAACGTAATATAAAAATTACAGACATTCTAAAATACTTTGAATTTTTTATTTAAAAACAATAAAAAATTGCGTATGGCACATAATTAACAACAACAAAAATGCCTGGCAATAAAAAATTTATGTCTGGTGGATCTACCGAAAGGCAAAAAATTAAAAATTACACTTTAAAAAACTATTTTAAAGTTAAGGATTTTTCCCTGTGCAGATAAGATGCGCACTAATAAACGCAACCACTACCGCCAGCCAGGTAGCCCGAACTATAACCGAAAGAGCAAGAGAGACAGTATATCAAAAAACCAACTGTTCTAAAATTATTGTTTTTCAAACGTTGCTAGCTCCCGTACTAGTTTCCAGTCACAAAAAATGGGTTTTTTCTGTTGTTTATCATCTGATATTTTAAATTGACATACCGTTGGATTTGGCATAATGTAGTCTACACTTATTGTCTCGTAAGATTTTTAGGTAAAATCTGTAGTTTTTTAATATTTGACTTTAGTTACTATTTTGAAACTTATAAGTTTATAATTACAGCCTTATTACATAATATGTAGCTTTATAAGGTAAACCTTCATACAACAAATTAGTATTGTATGTCAAAGGATTTTTGAGTAATGAAAACTTTCATAAAAACACACACAGAAAACTAATCGATGTAGCATTACTTGCCTGTATTGACCTGACAAGTAATACCCTACAGTATGTAACAGTCCAAGCTGAACACCCTGCATATATGTGATTGTAAGTATAAATTTTGTGTATAAATATAAGAAGAGGAAGCGGCTGATGATAAAAGCTATCTACATAAATGGAATGGGAGTTTTCTATTTACACTTGCCAGAGCAGTGTAAATTTAACATATTTACGTGTTCCGTACACAACCGAAACTGTACCAAGTCTTAACTGAACCCTTCTTTTGTTCCCTTTTTAAATATAAAGAATAGTAAACATTTTTGATGAACGTTTGTGATATTGTTCGATATAGGCATGAGACATTTACAGATTTTTTTTAGATATTTGTCACTCACCCTCTCTTCCATTGTAATGGTAGTGAAAGGTTCAATATTATTTAATGAACATTCCACACACATATCATATATATATATATATATATATATATATATATATATATATATAAAACGTCTTTTATTTATTTCATTATCTAATTTTAGAAAAATGTGTGCAATTTCTGCAATTTCAGGTTAATAATTTCGACAGCTAAAATTTGGATAAAGTGGTACAGTATATAAAACTTTAGCATTATTAGCAAGGATAGTTACAATTCAAAAACGACTACGTTTTTATTTTATCCTCCAGCACAATATAGTCCAAAACTTGTAACAATATAAATGACTTACCGCAGAGAAACAAAAACAGTTATGAGAAAGACACGGTAACTTTAAAACCAAGTTATCAGACCCATTTGTAATACTTCTCTATATATACAATGAGATTATGACAGCACGGTAAACTCTTGATTATCAAAGTTTATTCCAGGGAACAAGCATAACGTAAATGTGATATGAATTTAGAGTATTTAACTCACCTACAGACTATTCATAGGCGTATAGAGAATATAAATAAAATATGTGTAGACAAAGATGCATTAGTGTTTTTGTTAAATTATTGCGGATAAATCTAACGTTACCGACGTACAAATAACTTGGTCTTGAGTCTATCTGAAAGTTAATTTTGTTATTACGTTATTCTTGATCTAATATATGAACCATAAACATCATTGCCATTATTATAAGAAATGCTCAGACAAACAGTTGTATCTGTAAATATAAAGGCAAATACCATTAACTGACTGATCATTGATTGATATTGTGAAAAACTGTAGGGCTTTTGACCATGAAACATGGTAAAAATATTCTGTATAATCAAGAATACTAATCAAGAATTTTAAAATAGTTCCTCTCAAAGATCATACTTGGGGCGGATAATATATATTCAAATTACGTCCAACGAGAGTCAGTGTTATCATTTGATATACGAATGAGATATTAGTATAGAAAAATTAACATAATTGTTTATTTAAACTAAGTAATTCCAGTATTAGTTTGACAAACGTGTGTTTACGGAACTTTTAGTAAGCCTACTTCATCCCAATCACTTGAAAAGAGTCCATTTACATACGATAACAGGTCCTAAAATGTACTAATAAAACTTATTTCAGAACTTTGATTCCCAAAATTTCATTAATAGACAGTGAAAAAGAGCCATAAGTTATTATAATTAGCTCTTATTTCTGCAAAAATTAGGGCAGGAAAAAATTATAAGGTAGCAAGGGGATGTCTGATATATGCTTAAGATCACCACTCAAACTAGTTTGCGATGTTCTTCCTAACAGAACCTGTTCTCCGACATTTGAGATTTTACCGTTCATTGTTCTGTAAATCACCAACTATTACGTATTTCAGCCTTTCTGTTCGTCTTACAGACCCTCTCTTCTACTGATGTTAACTGCAAATGTGAACACAGGATAACATACAAATTCTGTAATTCCCTTTGACAGTAATTTGTTATGGCTTATATCAATATAAAATTATTCTTAAACTAACTAAACATAGGTTATGATTAATTTTGGCAATATATATCTCATTTAATAAGAATATTTGTGTCAGTAATCGGTTAGTTTTTGACGTGTGTCAGTACTGCTGGTTTAAACTGCTTTTGTTTTTACATTAGACTACAATAGCACTCTACTAGCGGATATCAAACATGAAGACACAAAATATAGCATTGAACGAGAAATCTATCTATGTGTATGTATACAATCTGTATCTGATTAAATATGTTATCTAGTTATGCTTTGACACACGTAGAACCTGATCATTCCCCCGTATAAAGTAATTTATACTTTGTTCATAATAACATATTTATTACAAAATAGGTGTTTGATGCAACGTCAAACGTATGCACACAGTAAATGTATTTGAAAATTACTGCATTTAGTGTCCTTCTGGTAAACTCAATACCATTAAAAATAAATGTATAATATCCCCATATAAAGCAGGTGTTATAAAAAAATACTGATTATAATCGATCGTTTATTTAATTTTATTGAAGGTTGCAGATATTTTAACCTCACATAGGAAGAATATAAAAAGCAGGTAGGCTTAACATAGGGATGTAAAAAGAAATTGAGTCTAAAGCTTTAATGACTTGCGCAGAACTCGTTTTATCTTAAAAGAGAAATGTTTGCTCACATGTAGAGGAACCAAATTTTAATTAGTCAAAATTGTATCTTCGGTCAAAATATTTAGTAATGTAAAGAGTTTAAAATTGCTATAAAAATTATCTAATAAAGTATTGAATTAGAATAAGTTACATTAAAAAGACAAAATCTTAATAAATAATTATATACGAGCTATTAGTAAATAAATTATAATATTACCAAGTGTTATAGTAATTTTAGAATAGTATAATTTTCCAATACAATATGAATTACATTTTATACTAAAAAATACCTATAAATACTAAATAAATAAAGTAGTTAGTAACTAATTTTTAAACCTTTTCTGAAAACTGTTCTTACGTGGAATATTCATTGGGTAAAGTAGTTGCTAGGTTAAATTTTCAATTGCAACATGTTAATAATACAAACATTAATAATTGGATATTGTTTTTGTTGTTAAATTAGTTTAATTTGAGAAAATTTTACGATCCAGTAATTTAAATTTTTAGACTAGTTTAGAACTTACCAATATTAACATTTTAGCTAATTTTAAGCACAAGGCCAGGATGATTATAGTGACAAGTGTCCCTAATCATAATATTTACATATACGGACACAAAATTACGGATATCGACTATTATGTAATGGTGAAAGTACCTTATATAACATGTGTTTTAAGTTAGATAATCTGTAGATAGAACACATCAGCTGATTATTGTTGCCCAATTACATAAGGTTTGGGTTTACATAAATTATATATTTGAGGTTTTAATGTTAACATTCAAAAATATTGACGCTGAGGCCAAAATAGGAAATTTCCATTCATACAATACAAGGCATGGGGATGCACTATGGTACCCAAATCATAGGACATCAAAATTTGAAAAAGGTCCACTTATATGGGATTAAATTATTTTAAGAAATTGCCACTAAAAATTAAAAAAGAAAACAACATTTCAAAATTTAAATATTTAGTAAAATCCTTTCTTATTTCGCATGCCTTCTACAGTGTAAAGCATTATCTTAATATAGAAAGTTCCAAGTTTTGATTGTTTTAAATTATTTTAATTAATAAGTAACAGTTTGATCCATTTGGCAACATTATTCAATGTATGCTTAAATATATATTTTGGGTGTTCAAAGCTATCACTATTTCATACATTCGACTACCTTACATGTCTGTAGTACAAGAGTTATATTAAATATAAATTAATTGATATAGTATTATATTAACAGTAGTTATAGTTAATTGGACAGGACACAAAATTTGTACAAATAGAATTTATAATTGTAACAAATATTAAGTGTTAATAAAAGATTTGATTTGATAAGGCCGTAGTAGCATGGCTGGTGCCTAGGAACAGTGTTGATCAACTTAAGTGTGTTCCCTCGAAAGTTATTTTTGAAATTGTTTTGAATAAAATTGTTTGTTTTGTTACAAGTAATAAGTGTGTTGAAGGAAAAATTTCAAAGACAAATTTTTACGGTGATGTGGCTGCCTAAATTGGCTAATTTGGCATTTCTTCGTTCCTAACTCATAAAAAAACTGTGCGATATATTTTATTAACATTTTGAGAATATAGTAGACAAACGGTACTAACAAACCTAGAGTAAATTAAAATAATAATAATAATATTTTTGTAAGTGTAACCAATTTCATAAATTACGTCTGTATGAATTTCGAGTTGAAATTAGTATAATTATTTTCATTGGTGGAAAAAGGAGATTAATAATACATACAATCACACTTAAATGTTTTTGCGTGTTACAGAGTGGTGTTTCTTCTTTTTATTTTACTTGTGGCTTTGCCTACGAGTAAGGTAAGTTTTAAGGTGTGAGTAATTAATGAAAATTTTGATAACATAACGTAACATTGTTTATAAGTTGTTTTATTAGTTTTTTTTTTCAAACGTTAGTGAAATATAATGATATCTGAGTTTCTTGCTGTTTTAAGGTAGGTGTATCACATGACTAAACATTGTTTTAATTAGTTGTATAAGACATTTAATTGGGTTTTACATGTTGTTTTCAAAAATATTGGTTGACACATTTGTTCTTAGTTATGTTGTGAAATCATGGACAGTGATAATTACTAAGGGAACGTAGGAACGTTGGTTTTCGAATTAACTGAAAGATGCAAAGTCATTACATTTATAGATGTAACATAACTACCATCAACATGAGACGTCTCTCAACAATTAAGTCTCTCTGAGTCTTAATTGTACATTTTGGACAACAATTGGTACCATAGTGTCAGGGAGTTTTTATGGCTGTTAAATACTGGTAACTGACCATAATGCATTTTTTCTTCTACTGATACTTTCTTAATTACAGTTTAGTTTTATATTATTTATGAATATATTTGTTAAATTGTATATTCTGACACTTACAGCCGCTATACATAAACCTAATGCAACCTAATGTTAGGCTGATGGTAAAAGGATTAAATCCCATCACAACAAAGCTCGTACATCACAAAGCCTGATTGTGATTCGACAACTTCGTGCTCCACTTTTTGTACCGTACAAAGCAGCATGTTTGTACTAATATGAACATGAAAGGTTTGTACCGGTAGCAATCTACGTTATAATATTCACCTCATGTTCTGTGACTAGTCAACAGCTAATGCTTCATTGTAACTGTGTACTTTATATATATATTTTTTTTAATATCGATCATTTTATTTTATTTGTTAAGTTAAATATTTAATAAGGACATATTTAAATTGAAAAAGAAAAAATACAACTTGTTTTTAAAACAAATCTATGGAAATAACTGTCAATATGTGTTAGATGTTTAAAATAGTAAATAAATTTTAAATGTAGTACTATATGTTTATTTACTTATGTATTTGAAACAGCTAACACTGGCTATGGGAATTAAATATAATGTATTAAGGAGTGTTCAAAAGATTATCTGCAGTTAATTTAAAGTTGGCAAATTAAATAAATTGTTTTAAAACTTAGTTTTAAAAGAAATATCATTCACCAGCATAGGATTTGTTTTTAAAAATGCTTTCACAACAACGTTATTTTTTCCATTGGTAATTTGATAATTAGTTTTTTTTAGTTGTATTCCATAAAGTATAATTTTTATCAGGTTAATTTACTTAAAACCGTTTAATATCGGAGAAATAATTTGTTAAAATTAGTTACTTTGAAATTTAAATGTCCGATACTTTAAGGATAAACCTTTCGAAGTCCGGTGTGGTAATTAATTTATCTTAAATAACCTTTCATTTGGTACAAAACTCGACCAAGGCTTATATTGAAGATTTTATTTTAACTCCTAGTAGGCCGTTCCCCTGACGAAGACGAAAATGTCGCTAATGGCGTTAAAAAAAGTGTGTTCTTTGTTATCATGATCATGTACAAGACTTCACTTTTATAAGTGAAGTCATACAACAGTTGTGAAAGCGTTTCGATATTTTTCTCCACCCTGTATAATTCTGACAAATATGAACTAAACAGTACTTTCACGTAGTGTGGTATTTACCTACCCCGTTCTTTTACCCGTAACTCTCTCTATATTTTATACACCTTTACAAGTACAGTAAAATCTCGTTACCATTGCCCATTTATCATGTACTGATTCCCGTTTCATTTCTGTTATCGTTCCCGTTCCCATTACACGTTTACCATTTAAAGTGTTCCATTTCGTTCCCTTTTATATTCCCATTCCAATTCCATTTATTGTTCCTGTTCTATTTATCGTTAACGTACTTTCCCCCGTCCCCGTCACCTTTCCCATCTTCAACTCGTTTTGTTTTGTTTTAAAAATGAGAAGAATTTAGAGTATAAAATGCAATATATATTTTCTTTCTTTAACATGTTTTAAAAACCGTGCTTTTCAATAATAATACATCATTTTATAGAAAATTGTCCTACACTGTTTTGTCTATCCTAAACTCAATTTTTAACTTAGTAATTCCAAGAAATGTCATTATATTTTACGTGTGAGAAGATCTGTGTTTTGTTACGGTGTGATATTGTGAATTAGACACGAGTTTCAATAGTATAGATCAATCGTAAAAATAGAAGAAATCAAAGACCTAATTTATAAAAATATTTACTGATGTTTTACCCACAGAACTGTCCTCAGAACGTTTGTTTTCTCCAAGCTAATATTACTTAAGTTCTGAAGTTACCAAATTATTCTGAAGTGTCTCATGGATACTGTTACTTGTATGGTATTGGGGGCAAGTCCCCTATCTACAATGCAAATATCTAGTTACACCCGACCTATCTGGGGCTTACGGCAGCAACTCTGGCAATGGTTCTAATATACAGATCGTAATATCTCTTCCTATACAATGGTGAAAATAAATTTTAAAACGTTACTGAAATATCTATGAGATCTGTGAATAAATATCAATAAGGAATATCATTTACTTATAACACAATTAGTCAAGTTAATTTAATATCACCAACTTGATATTCTTCCACCAAGCACCAAATATCTGATTTATAGCATTTTATTGTAGGAGAATAACCAACTTACAGGATTATGATATTCATGCATTAACATCCTCCTTGTAATAAGCAAGAATATGTGCACGAGTACATATACTTAATGCTATCATTATATTAATTTATGTTCAGTTGTAAACTACCATGTAGAATTAAATAATGAATCATAGCAGCAGTACGATGCATATCCATTGTCAGACGGAGTACTCCGAATGGCAGTGTACGATGACAACTGCCACAAAAGAACGTTTAATGTAAAGCAAACATTATTTGATCACAGTGGATATGGTTAAATAGAATTATATTATTTTACTTTTTATTCTTGATTGCCTTTTACACTATTATGGTGTATCAATACTACTGTGCGCGTATGGGTGGGTGGGTTGTGCTTTAAGCATAGACACTACACTTTAAAAATGTCTAAATATTATTCAGATATAAGACTTAGTATTATTCAATAAAATATCCATTACTTATTTAGTATAAAAATACCTAAAAGTAAGTAACTTACAGTAATAGTAAAAAAGGTATAGCAATACCATGTGTTTTTATTTATAGATTTTGTTTTGCTCTTTACAGTTGCATCAATTTGTTAGTACTGATGCTTTTCCTACAGTTCATTTTATACTGCCTACAAATATTGCAGTAGATCAACTCATTTCGAATCGAACATTTTTATATTATTCTATAAATATTGTAAATAATATTGTTGTATTATAAAATATTTAATTTTTAGTTGAAGGAGAGTTTTTGTAATATTAGGATATTTACTTCATTTAATACACAACAACCTAGGTATAGATAGAAAATTAATAGATTATACCGTCTAATTTTGAAAGAGTCTTTTTCTAAATACTTACAATATTAGATAAGAATTATTTTAAATGTAATGTAAGTTTGTTATAAACTAATACTGGATGATGAAAACCTCGTTACACGATAAACATTGTAAAGTACGTTGCGCATCCCTGGTAGTTAGCGTTCAAAGTTAACCCAAAGACATTTTGGTTATACACATGGTCACTTAAAGTGCCACTAATGGCAATTTATTTAACTTGTAGGCATTTTCTATTTTATTTTAATAAATGTTGCATTAATTAACGTTAAAATTTCTACAGTAAATATGTTGCTACACAAATAACCACTTTCGGATCCATTGTTGGTAGTTTATTTAACTCAGACTAACTTTAACCTATTTTAAAGGGTTTTATAAAACGTCAAACTTGCCGAAGTCAATAAAATGTAGACCTTTATATTTGTCGTATATCCCACTGAGTTAAATTATCGAACGAAATGTTTTTAAATGCTGATTGGTTTAGCCCAATAAATAAGTACTTAATGACTACAATATGAATTGTCTTTACAGAAACTACAAACTAAAACTGTTCTCTAAATAGTAAGTTTTTGTTCATTATTATTTATTATCTTTCTTCTATATTTTACTTAATCTCATAAAAACACAGGGTTTTCATCTTTATTTCAAAGAATTTACCTTTGTAGTGGTGTATGTTCCCTTCTAAAACTACTTGATAAAAAAAATGTTTTGTGAAAAAAGGGGGATGTTTTATAAAATTAGTAGGTGTATATACTGGTACATAGATACGAATAATAAATATATGAAGGAGGTGATACTCCTAGAAATATATGTAGATTAGTAGGTGTATATACTCGTACATAGATACGAATAATAAATATATGAAGGAGGTGATACTCCTAGAAATATATGTAGATTAGTAGGTGTATATACTCGTACATAGATACGAATAATAAATATATGAAGGAGGTGATACTCCTAGAAATATATGTAGATTAGTAGGTGTATATACTCGTACATAGATACGAATAATAAATATATGAAGGAGGTGATACTCCTAGAGATATATGTAGATTAGTAGGTGTATATACTCGTACATAGATACGAATAGTAAATATATGAAGGAGGTGATACTCCTAGAGATATATGTAGATTAGTAGGTGTATATACTCGTACATAGATACGAATAATAAATATATAAAGGAGGTGCTACTCCTAGAGATATATGTAGATTAGTAGGTGTACATACTCGTACATAGATATGAATAATAAATATATGAAGGAGGTGATACTCCTAGAGATATATGTAGATTAGTAGGTGTACATACTCGTACATAGATACGAATAATAAATATATGAAGGAGGTGATACTCCTAGAGATATATGTAGATTAGTAGGTGTATATACTCGTACATAGATACGAATAATAAATATATGAAGGAGGTGATACTCCTAGAGATATATGTAGATTAGTAGGTGTATATACTCGTACATAGATACGAATAATAAATATATGAAGGAGGTGATACTCCTAGAAATATATGTAGATTCAGATTGTACTCACATAAAAAAAAAAAAAATAAAAAATTCAAAACAGACAAACATTCAAAACAAATTGTCAACACAAAATAATTTATACAACAAGTCTTAGGCAAAGCAATACAATGTATACAGGGAACAAATCAAGTAATTTACTAAAAGGTCTTGCAATAGTATTCACCCTGTACCAAAAATGCTTCAACGATTTTTTAACCTTAAGCAGTGGATACTTCTTTAAATCTTAAAAAGTTTACGAAAAATATAATAATAAAAATTAAATTATTTTATTTAAAGAATATTTTAGTGTATTATGGTTTTAAGTGTACACATATTGTCACTTGTGTTTTTTTTTTTTTTTTTTTTTTTTTTTTAGTGACATTAAGAATATAAATAAAGAAAATACACATGAAATTATTTGTGAAATTAATAAATTTACATGTGTTGTTTTTGATAATTTATGTTATTACTAGAAATGTAACAACATATATTTAAGTAACCATGTACATATGGGAAAATGAAAAACGGAAAATATTCTATTTATATATTTAAGGATAACTGAAATTAAAAAGGAACACTGCCCGTTTACTTGTACCTTTCTCCATGCGTTGGTAATTGCGTTGTTGTGTTTTTCAAGACCTATCCAGTTAACTTGAAGAATGGTATTTAATGTGGCTGTAGTTGCAGCCGAAACCTTCCCATGATGGTGCACAGAAGGACCTACATCACCCTCCTAAAACCAT
Source organism: Stictocephala bisonia (assembly GCA_035578905.1). Lineage (NCBI taxonomy): Eukaryota > Metazoa > Arthropoda > Insecta > Hemiptera > Membracidae > Stictocephala > Stictocephala bisonia. The sequence continues at coordinate 62,285 of JAQJVL010001729.1, read as the reverse complement.
TTGACAGCTCCAAACTTTCTATACTCACAAGGGTATAAGATATAAGAGCACCCCCCTCCCCCAGCCGATGAGCCTGGGTCACTCACTGGTGGTCAGTCACTGTTCAAATGTGGTTTTAGCCTAAAGTGAAGTTACAGTCAAGTGACAGTGTTTACCAGTGTATGTTGACGAGCGTTAAATATATAATGTGAACACAAACATGAGTGTCTCAAGTAACATTAACTACTGAAAGAATTGTAATTACATTTAAATTGTTAAAATAGTGTCAGTCTCGTAATGTAAATATGTCGTTGTGTGTAATTTATTAATGGATACAAGTAACAGTTGGTATACACAAAAAGAAATTGCATTTCGGAACCTGTTACTGTAACGTTATGTAATATTTGTAAAAGGAATGTGAAGCTCCATTAATAATAATGCATACATAAAGCCCTTTAACCACAGACTAAGCATGAGTGAAAGAATGCTTCCTTTATATATATACACACACGACAGTTGTGTTTTAAAGAAGTTGTTTGAAGCACATACAAGGTTTTTTAAACAAAATGTTTCTTATTTGTTTAAAATTCATTACACATATGACAAATGCTTAAAATAATAATATACTGCGTTTATATAAAATAATTACAACTTATATTACATACTTATATTGAATATTTGAATGAAAAAATACAAGGACTCACTTTAATTATGTTAACCTCATGTATACATATATTTGTCTTCACAATCAACTGTATAATGGCAGACTATAACATGTCTGTTTCAAGTGTTTCAATAGCCAAACTGTTACAATGAACCGTACATGGGGAGGACGAATTGTAACTATAATGCCTCTCAGTTATACACCTTAGATTAAAATTTATTTCATCCACCAGGGATGTGGTATAACAATATATATAAATCACAATGAGTTTAAATCATTCAAGTTCCACCTGGTGAGTTGAGATGAAGACAAACCTCCTTTACGTAGAGGTGGTTTTAGTTTTAAATGTACTCAAGGTAAAAATCTTTGGGTAACCTGTTCAAAATATTGCTGTATTTGTGAACTATACTTAACATTTTATCCTAGATTAAGCAGTCGGAGCCATCTACAATATATATTTTCCGGTGACTACCACGCCAAGCTGCTATCTACACTACTTACAGGATAACTAGGAGTTTCGCTCATAATGGTTATCCTTATGATGAGTCTGAGATCGGCGAATGACCTTCCAGCTAATACAACAGGTGGGGTAGGAACTACTTAGCCTGGCTCACTGGAAAGGAAACAAGAATAAAATAGAATAGATGAAAATAAGATAAAGACGCCTAAAAAAGGCATATATATATATATATATATATATATATATATATATATCTTACGTACAGGGAACAATGGAAACGTTTGGCAGAATATTAATCAGGAAAGAGAAATCTTCAATTTACAAGCCACGGAACCAATTGAAGACTTTTATGACTTCATTCAGAGATAAAATTCCACTAGCTATGCCTTGAGTATATGAAATACTTTGTAGCTGCGGGTCGGTCTACGTAGGATTAACTAAGAGATTAATTTCCTCAAGGAATTATTAACATATAAGGCAAACTAAGAATGAAGAAATAGAAAAATCAGCAGCTGTGGAACTTAGCACACACACTAATCATAGAATTAAATTTTAGAAAACTAAAGTACTTGCCGACATCACGCATACTGGACAGTAATGGTAAGGGGAGCTATATCTATACCTATAAAAGGCAAACAACACTGACTCACTCACTCATCGCTGTTACTAAAAAAAAAAAAAAAAAACTTTGAGTGGTTCCAACACGTTTTTAATATCTCTACCAAAATTGTAAATGTTATTATTTAACCCTCAGGTCTTCTTAAACTATAGAACTTTCTTAAGAAACAAAAAAAAGACATGAACAGAACATTGCAGGATAAGTCATAGGATATGGTTCCTTTGGTATAAAAAATGTTCGTGTAAATATAATATATACAGGAACATCTTTATTCCCAAAGACTTATACCTTTAAGTTTAATAAAAGAGTTTAGGGTTATCAAGGGTACATTTATATATTTATAAATTTTATTTAACTAAAAAGCTTATATTTTGTTTATATATTCAAAGAAAAAATACATTATGACAATTTAGAAAGAATGTTTAATGATACAGTGGTATACATGAACCAAATGTACTTAAGTTAGCAATGAAAACAAATCATCGATTCACAAACTTATGCAACAAAGTCAGTTTATTACAAAGCCTGGTTTTGAATAAGCAACAACATTTAATCTTTTTGTTGCATTAAAAGCGGCATGTTTGCTAAAAGGATTGCACTAACACACAGACACAAAGCCGGTTAGGATATATTTACTTGTGTATGTACACTGTACAGTGCGCTTTTTAAAGCAATGCAGGTAGTTATATTTATTTACTATTTGAGAAGCATCAGTAAATTACATATATGTGAATGAGTTTTCTTTGGAAATTAACTCTTCATGTTTTTAATTTAAACTAAATAGTTATGCAATAGATTTCAGTAAAGATTATAATTTGGTTTGAGACCCATACTTATTACTCAGTAATTTTTAAAAAGCTTTTATTATTACAAAGAAAATATGTATACAACATTCGTAAATAAATTTTGACAAAAATTCATTATGTTGTATTTGAAATTTTGTTTTAAATACAAAAATAACTTATTAAAGTAGGAGAAAAATTTATCATAAATGATATATTGACTATTGAAAATGCATTCATTCATTTTGTATACACTCAATAATACTCATTTATTTACGCTTTAAATCTATTTGATTCCAATATTCAAACTATTTACTTTTTTTCAAAACAATTGTAAAATAGTTGTTTTATATACGTTGAGTTTTGGTTTAATGTTATAATATTGTGTAATGAAAAGCCTCATGAAGTAAAAAGAATATTTACTGTATATTTAAACATGTATTTTCAAAAGATATACTACTCAACAATAAAATAACTATCAATAACATGACAGACAGTTAAGGATGTTAAGAATTGATTAGAAACATATATAAAGTATATAGACTCAGAGTATCCCTTTTCATACATTTAACAATTTCCACAACAATAAACACACCATAAAGGAAACATTACACACACAACACTGGTATAACGTCACTGCACAGGATGATAAATATTACATTTTCATGAAGATCATTCTCGAAGAAATGAGTACAATAAGTCAAAAGCCTATAAAACTTATTACAATTAATGAAATACTTTTAAACAGAATATCTTATATCAACAAACCAACACGGTTTGAGAGAAAATAAATCCATCAACAAAGTAGTAGTGCAGTTATGTGAATCCATAACCAACATTTGGGAAAATAAAAAAACAAGCCTTGGGTACTCTCATAGACCTTCAAAATTCATTTGACAGCCTAAATCACAAAATACTTCTCCGACATCTACAACATTTGAATATGAAAAACAAAGCCTCTTATAGATAGACAACAAGTAGTGGAAATAAAACATTACTTAAAAGAGAAATAAAAACGAGATCAAACCTCTTAGATAAAAAAATGGGGTGTTTCAAGGCTCAATCCTTGGGCCCTACCTTTTTTAGCCTAAATAAATGGGTTTTAAAAATCACTACAAAATATGTATAATGTTTGATAATGACACCCTAATAATAAAAACGATCTCTCAACCATCCCAAACACAATACGTAATAGAAAAAAAACATTCAAATCAGTTACAGAAATCTGTAATAACCTATATCTACAAATAAATAAAAACAAGACTGTTCACATTACAACTTACACTACTAACTAAATAAATCCAGAAAACCTAATAACCACTCAAACACAACAACATTTCTCGGTATAACAATTGGAAAAAAATAATGCTGGCACAAACACATTAAAAAATTATAAAACAAACTGTCTACCACTTTATATGGCCTAAGGAGAATACGTATCATTACAAACAAAGAAATTACTACATTAATATATCGTGCCTTATTTGTTTTGCATTTAAAATTTAGAATATTAGCTTGGGGACCAGCAGGAAATAGCTTAACACAACAATCTTCATTTTACAAAAAAAAAAAAGCAATAAGATTGATCACTGCAGTCACCTGTTTAAAATAAATAACATCTAACCTAACATCCCACCACCTCTTAGATATCGTAAAACATCTAAGGAAAACTGACTTAATATATAGAAAATACTGTCATAACTATTCTCTAAGAAGTACCAAATCTTAACTTCAACTCCAGTAGTAGTAGGCTCTTAGTAGGCTCCAAAAAACCAGTAAGACTCCTTAAATTATGGGAGCAAAAATCTCATACCATAAAACCTAAATACTATAAACAATAAAACAACTTTTATCTGGCAACTAAAAACGTATTTCCTTAATAGGCCATACTACAACATAAATGAATTCTTTGAAGAATATAATAGTATAAAAAATACAGCAAACATTCCCCTATAAACAAAAATGCAATAAAAAGGAAAAGAAATAAATAAACTTATCAACACATAAATTAAACATATACACTAAAACAACACTATTGCAGGCTGAAGCAGACTGCACAAAGAACAATCCCCCTGGTCTTCACGACTATGGAGAAGAAGAGGATGGTAAATGGTAAAAGTAGGCGAACAATATTCTTTCTGATAAAAAAAAAAAAAAAAAAACATATGGTTCTACAAAATATAATATCACAATTGCTAAAAATAATAAAATTGATTTCATACACACAGATATATTTATTACTCATTTAAATATACATTGAGTAGGCTATATCCAATTATCAGCCATCTTAGAGTCCAATAATGGACCACTAGTGTAATCACATGTAAATGTAACGCAGTATAAAACCCTATACTGGCAGACCACACTAACTAATAAAATTACTAGGACAAATGTAACTTTAGATGAGATCCATCTAATAAGTAAGTCATGTAGTCAAGTATTGTACTAACATTAAGAGGGTGTAGTCTGTGTTTACAATAACATAATTCCATTGTTAGTTGGGAAGATCGTGTGTGGTAAAGAAAGCATGTTCTTGCTAATTCATTTCTTCTTGATTGATAGTTGAGATTTTGGTTTCTTAAAGTTTTTAGATTTGTTGTAATTATTACTAAATCCTAATCAAAAATCAAGAGTTTTTAAATCGATAAATGAAAGTTTTATGTGAAGACGTTTTACGTAATTATAACCCACTACATATTTTAGTTGAATAAAGCAATACATAATCAACTAGTGGTTATTGAAGATGATATATACCACCAGTTCAGAAAGAAACCAAGCTGTTTAATAATAAATAAATGGAACTGCAAAATGTTTTCATCAATTTATCCACTACAAGACTTCCACTTAATGAACACTTCCTTTACGTGTCTGGGTATATAAAAACAATCATACGTCTCTGGGCGAGTCGGTGGGTCAGCACCACCATACTTGTATGAGTGGGTACGTATATGGGTGGGTGGGTGTGTAGGTCAACACCAAATTTCGAGTCGGTGTGGGTCGGTGGGTGTGGGTCACCACCACGTATTGGTATTAGAATGCCCTGAGACGTTCTAACTTCAATTGCGCCATCGGCATGTTATTTTATTGCTATGCGTGTATGGGAGGGTGGGTGAATCATTACTAACACTCGATTATGATAGGGTAGGTCTATAATCCCTACCCTAGGAGTATGGGAGGTTGGGTGAGATATCACCAATGTTTTTTTAATTGATTACCCTACAAAATCATTTTTACATATTTAAAGATGTAAACCGATTCTCCTCCTTAAATGTATGTAAATCAACCGAAACAACCATTTTGGTACTTCACATTGATTAGAAAGTTCATGGAAGCGAGGTTTACTAGATGCACCAAGCGATCGTCGATGGGGTGAAGTTGGAATACAATAAGGTAAGGTTTGTTGTCACTCAACTCTGCCCATTACATTTTAGTAATAAATTGTTTTACGTTGTTCAGTTGCTTTAACGTATTGTTACTATGCAGCAACCTAGATTCAGGGAAATATAGATTTAATAATCTTTTCAAAAGACATTAATCAGTTTGTGTAGTCTTGTTGCCAACTCTACCTTATATGGTTTTAAGACTTTTTGTAAATAGCCAACAACGTATGAGCTTATTGGTATTAATTACTTTGAGCTTTTTCTAGCTCAATTGGTATAAAACAGCATTCTTATAAAAGTAATCATTCAATGGAAATGCATACAAATAATCGCGTGGCTTTAATGTAAAATTAAGCCACTGATTAAATTTGTTCGATATGATCAAATAAGTGGTCTGTTGTCAAATCTAACACTGGATTGTATTGCTATTTAGTTTAGATGATGACTGGTAGAGATGAGATGTTCTACTGGTGGCAAGGTCACGGATACATGATGGTAGTAATACCGTATTCACGAACAGTATTTCATTCGATTTGGGATTTAGTGAAACTACGCTGATAATTACTTCAAAAATATAATCGATGATAAAGTTGTTTTTGCGTAATGGCATCATGCATGAATAAGGTAAACAGTCGATTAAAATCCAACACATAATACAGTAATGTGTTCAACTAAGGCCGATCATACAAGGAGAAAAGAAGAGAACTGTCTAAACTTGTTACTTGGGAGAAAACATGTTTGCCTCAAACTGGAAAGTGGAAGAAATCAGGTTTTAGTGTTCTATTGTTGAAAGATAAGAATAAAATAAAAACACACTGCTTACTTGCACAATAATTTGAACATATCTCAATGATTATTACTTCTATGATAATTGTTATGACTTTATAACTACATTATTATATAATAATTAACAGTGAAATTATCAGAATGTTACGTTATTACCTTGATCTTCGACAAACCAACAATTAATTTATACGAAATACAGATAGTCCAATCAAATTATACCATGGAACATTTTAAAAACCAGTAACTGTCATGTTTTTGCTTTTTATGAAGTAATATTACAATATTCAGGCACATTTTTGTTTGTTTTAAAATAGTTGAGGTGGCATTAAAAACAATCAAACACGTTTTGCGTACTAAAAATTAATTTCATACTGCAATAAGTTCAATAGTTCAGTAAATATTTCTACTCATTATGTAATTAGGTTAATTGGCAATTACACCACTCAGTGAGTCACACAATGATACAGAGACCTCAACGAGAACCCAAGAGATCGTGTTTGTAAGTGTCTCCACTGCCTTTCAAATATAAGAGTAAAATCTTTGACGTAACTACTTTAATGTACTTAAATTATTCGTTGCATTATAATTTACTGTAAAATAAAATATTGTTTTATTAAGTTTTTCCATGTTTCACCTAACTGAATTATACAATAGTAAGATGCAATGTATTGAATCATTCTTCAAACTATCTTGAATCTATCTTGAATCTATTAAAATCATAAAAACCCAAACAAACGTTTAAATTATAAAATATCCATTTATTTTTTTTATTAATGAAAAATTCCTATTTTATATTTAGATGGACTGTGATATGTTAAAAACAACTGCTCACTCCATTAATTAATATTAGTGCAGATTATTAGTGTTATTATCATCTCCACCCCTTCCTCCCCTAATAGTCAATGTATAATTAGAAGTAATTAAGTAAGTTAAACAAAGTGTCCAAAACAAGTCTGAGGCCCAAACATGTAATACTTCCCGTTTCCGTTCTCGTTGCCGTTCCTGTTACCTTTAACATCCTCTAATTTCGTTTAAAAAAAGAGAAACCTTATTATTGTATATAACTTAATATTTATTAGACGAAAAATAATCAGACCGGGCACAAAAGTTAGTGGGAGATATACTAATAGGAACAAAGCCAAACTTTAAATTTATGGACAGTATTTTAGAACTAGGTAAAAACTGGGGCCAGACAAGCAGATGGAAATCTTACTAGATAACGTAGTAGAAGAAGGAGAAGAACACTACAATAGGAAAATCGATGGAAACCAAAAACATTAAAGGGTGCAAAACCAACCCAATTACGAATTCCATACTTAACCCTAGCAGATTATATATATCAAAACTGACAGATAATGAAGAGCATTAAAACAGGCAAATTTATATATTGGAAGAATACGTAAAGAAAGTTTAGTTTCAGATTGTAAACGAAAAAACTTCATTTTACACAAACAAACATGAAAAACCATTAATACTAACACGACAAAATTAATACAGTTTTAAGATCATCAAATATCCAGGTGATAACAAAGAACCTAAAGCACAAGAAAGATCTCACATATAGACAGACTAAAGGTGACTAAGAAGGCATTTGCGAAGGCACGAAACACATAAATGTCACATTATAGCATCGCCATAAACTCTCATACTAGACGCAAGTGAAATACTATCACTAAAAAAGGGTTAACTAGATTAAATGAAAAAGAAGAAAACATTGCAAGAGAAATCCTTGGCCCACAAAAGACAGAACACGAATACAGACTTCAATCAAACAAAATAATTTAGGAATACGTAATCATATCACTAGAAATGAGGAAAAAGAGACAGAAATTCTACGGCCATATTAGACGTTACCAGCTGCACACAAAATATGAGTTAATTCCTAATAAAATTTAAAGCCCAACAGCATGGATCACAGAAGTACAAAAATATTTTAAAATACTAAAATTAAAAAATGTGAAATTATGAACAGTGACAAATAAAAAACAAAATTGATAAATGGAATTAAATAGCAATGCAAAAGAAGTCTACTAGTAAGAGAAAAACTGTCACAAAAGCAGAAGAAGGAATTCACTGAGAGCATAAGATTTTATTGCAAACTAAAAGAACAGCAAGTAAAATTTAATTTAATAGCATACTTTTTCCTACATGGGAATTACATCCACTAATAACATTTGTTTTGCTTTCCATAGGTTGATATGTACTTTTTAGTGGTTATGAAACCATTTATAACTGGACCACATTTAAAAAAACTTCTAAAAGTAATTGTTCAGAATAGTATGCGGCTTTCAGCATAGTAATAAATATACAACAGACCGTCAACGTTATCCAGGGCGAGTTGTATATTTCATAACAGAAAAAATCCTAACAAATAAATCTAATAAAATAATTAAGAGCTAGGCACTCTTCTACTGCACTGTTTACAGGACAAATTTACTGTGGACGGTCTTTATTGATGTATATGTGCGTACCCGGTGTCTATTCCAAATAACACGGGTACACTCATGATAACTTGAAACTAGGCATGTCACTCTATAACTGATGTACTTGACCAGTAAAACTCCTGGCAATCCACATAAGGAGACCTAAACTTCTCCTATTTCTGGCAGAAACACAGCTTGCGTCTTCAGATAAGATCAATTAGGAGTTTATGACACTAACAAGATCATAATTTTGACTCAAAAGCCATAATTGATGCCAAAATGAAGAATTATGGATTACTAGTACTAGTGAAAGAAACCACCATGATATCCTAGAAAGATTAAAGGTAAATGTCGAGGATAAACTTGGAGGGAGAGTAAAGCAAAATGTTCTTGATCCCAGTACACGTATGCACGTACCAACTTAGTTCGACATGTATGGGCATTTTGATTTTATGTAGCAAAATCCATAGCTAAGTCTTGTATTTGAAGCTTCCTATAACTGCACCAAAAAAACAGAATTTATTAAAATCATTGTATAGGTGGTATTGTAATGTTATAGAAAAACATTACAATGCCACAAGTCCGAGTCTAAGTTCAACTCTCCTTCTCCCAAAAACAAATAGTATAATTTATAGTCTATCTTATTTGGTTGTTTTATCATAACTTGTCTTATAATCTTTGGTTTCATTTTTCATTCCATAATGATTCGTCCCTGTGCAAATTACTATTACCTTTATGGACATGTTCTTTACTGAAGCCTTTTATATTAAGTATAAAGTCATAGAAGGTGTTATTCAAACTAATTACAATACTAGATAAATATTTGCGTAAAATATTGACACATTAAACATATGCAGTCAAAATACAATTAAATTAGTCTCAACGTTTCAAAAGCTAGCTAAATTTCCGATTAAAATGACCATTGATATAAGAAACGTTAAACGAGATCAAGTATTACTGTCTAGGCCAGATGTTACTCCAGTGTTCGGGAGTGCTAAATGTCTATCCTTTCTTGCAATGTGCCACAGGTAATGTCATCTACATTGCAAACACCGAGCTGGACCTGACGTCTACAAGTGGTCACAGGGATGTTTCTTACAGTTACATATAGCTATTTGAATAGGTGGGTGGTTCAATCATGGATGAATGAACAGTATTTATTTGGTTTTGTTTTAAGTTTTTATTTTTGTTTTTTTCTATACATTGTGTAAATGAATCAGATGATGCAAAAGACCACAAATATTTACAATCTAGGTTAAACCAATTGCTTTCATTCATCTGTTCTTTCTAATTTTACTACACATTTGAAAATATTATAATTTTTAACGATACTATAAATTCTTTTCTTTACGATACTTTGATAGTTTTCATACATCTGTTTTGAATTGAAATGTTATAACTCTAATGTGTACTTTTTTAACCTTTAAGATAGTTTGATTATAAAATAAAAATATTTATACGGTAAATCACTTGTTAACTGATTTCTGAGGGTGGATACTAAAAACAGATTGCAAACATAAAATGTTACATTAATTTACAATACAATAAAATTAGTCTAGTGTTCCCTTCACTTAGTTTTCGTAGAACACATCAATATGTAACTTACATTTGGTTACTTTAACACCTTGTTTGATACCTTTGTACAAACAAAGGGCAAATCAGTATAACTGTTATACCATACCTATCGATGCAGCAAAACATAAAATGTCTATAAGAAATATACTAAACAAACTACACTATTTACTATTTATTTATTACTACTACTATTTACTACGCTATCACAATAATTAGATTCTAACATATATAACAAAATAATAAATTAAATATTGGAGACTAATAAAATAGGTTGCTCACTGAAGATATAAACAGGTTAATTTATCATTTAGCCCGATATCAGTTACTTGGCTATATCAAATGATGAATAGTTGCCTATACCTTGTCCTTAATGCTAATTAGCTGTTTCTAAGTTAAATTATCTTACATAATATAAGCACCAATATAAAACAATGGCTCGTACGTTTAGGCTGCTCATTTAATTTACCAAAGGTGCTTTTTAATTTCATTAAATACATTTAGGATTGCACCAAATAATACTAACTATAAAATACACGCTGGTCTAACAAAGAACTGATTGTTTTCTCAAAATAATTGGTTAGTAATATATGTTAAAATCCAATATTGGTGGTTCTAAATATAGGAGGAAATAATTGTAGATTCACTTAGAACAATCGTATTTAATGAGATTATAGTAAACATTTAACATAATTTTCACAAAAGTCACTTTTCTAGTCTAATTTGGTAAGGTTTTTATTCCAAATACTCCGATCGTCAAGACGTGGTGAATATTATTTTCAAATAATTTTAATAAGTGTGTAAAAGTGAGTATTAGCCTAACAAAGGCCGACGATCCTTATACAACATGGCATTAATAAATATTCCATTGTCGAGTGATCAGTCGGTGATTATCAGCTGATACGTTTTAACATTTGTTTCAACTTTGATTGGGATCGAACTGAAAATTACTTCATTCATTTATCTGGGTTTTAATCAATTACGATACTTACAATTATTATTAATAATTAATTTTTCCTATCATTTATTAACATCAATTTAAATCCTGGCATGTTGATGGAATCTAGTACTGTATAAAAGTTAAAAATGGTGGTTTCTGTGACCAATGAGTTGTAGCAAATTTACAAAAATGTCATCCTTGTAAATTTAATATACAAATAAAGTTTTATGGAGCTTATAACAAATCATACGTTACATGCACATCACCCTCCCCCCCACGTTTAACCTGAGGGGTACATTAAGTTTACGGCATTCCCCTAATCCACTTACAGCTCCATCACACGACTCTTGAATAGAGTACAAAGTTCACTTTCACCTTTCATGACTCCTGTACCAACCTAATTTTGAATAAATTGGTAAGTATTTAATTGTACAATACATATATACTTTTACTATATTAGCGATGTACTAATCACTAGAATATATATTATAATTCAACACCACAAGCCAAAGTACATTAGTAATAACTACGTGACCCCTCAGTTATAAGTAAACTTACGCACGCACAAAAGCTCATGCAAAAATACCTACGCAGAAAGACCGACCAGACTAATTGGCTACACTTGTTTGCTGCATATCATACATGAATATATAAAGGATACTTATTAAAATTGAACTAATAAGCTTTATTGGATCATGTGTGTAAATTTATATAATTGATATTAATATCCTTATTGACATTTCTTCAATAAATGCAATCGGATCAAGTAAATAAACAGAAATATATTTTTTCTTTCTTCCTTCTTGTTTCTAAATTGTTGTAGAAAAACTCATTCAGTGAATAGAAAGTGTGATCCACTTTTATAATTAGACAATAACCTAACTAGAAATGTAGTATTTTAATGATTAAATCAGGGATGTCGTTTTAAAATATTTAGTTAAGTGGTCTTAAGGATAATGGGATTTTGAAAAAAATTATTGACAACAATCTATGTTTTTGGGTCAACTTATAGTGATGACATATGATAAAAATCAAGCAACTGGTGCTTGCAGTATATAAATAACTTACTGTTGTGTTGTGAACTTCAGTTCAATAATCGTTCAAACCGATACTTACTCTCATCATCTTTGGAGATATGGAGATAGCAACAACAATTATGGAACGACGATTTAAAAACGTTAATGTTCTGGCTTCTTTAATCCGATTTCCAGAATCATGAAGTATTTTGAATATAATTCTGGCCTTGTGACCAGCACGTGACCCGATACAATAGTAGCTAAAAAAATGGTCGCAAAGAACGACCGTTGAAATACTTTTATAACATTTTAGAAGTAAAACTATTTTGGTCAATGGAGTGTGATGTTGTTTGCGTCCACAGCAACTCTTTGAAGTTGTACGTAAACCCTGGGTAGTTCTAAACGGGCAACAAATCTGGTAGCTGGATTGTCACGATTTTGTAATCGCCCTGCTATGGCAGCTACCACAAAATATAAAAAAGGCCCTTTTAAGGACCAAGAGTTTTAAATTAATAAGTTCTGTTTTAAACGTAGTACATTTTAACGCTGAGGGCTTAAGCAAGGCAAAAAGTGAATGCATCATTAGAATGTTGATATCCTTGCAGTCCAATTGATCCATATCGAAGATAATAATACTACAAGAGACAATATTCCTGCATACAGACTTGTTGATTCTATAGGGCATAGGGTTTATGGTATTGAAACTTACGTAAAGCATGACATTAAAAATGTTTCAGTTACCCATAAGATCCCTGATGGTGACATCTTTGTCTTGGCAATCCAAGTGTCAGAAACTAAAATAGTTAATGTTTATAAGCCTCCTAACATCCAGTGGCCTGATGATAGGATTTTTCCAAGTTTTGAACACCCAGTCCTCTATGTGGGGGACTTTAACAGCCACCGTAGCCAATGGGGTTACACCACTGACGATGAGAATGGTAGTAAGCTTGCTGACTGGGCTGAAATGAATTACCTTTTTCTGATCTTTGATGCTAAAGATTCAGCCACTTTTCATTCAGCTCGTTGGCGTCGAGGTTACTCCCCTGACTTAAGATTCTGCTCATGTGAACGATCATTAGGACCAAAGCCAATTAAGAAAATAATTCTTGATGCTTTTCCCCACTCTCAACATAGGCCAGTACTGGTTTCATTGGAGATCCAAATTCCCATTGGTATTTTCCACGGCCTAGATGGAATTTTAATAAAGCACACTGGGAGACCTTTACGACTAGGCTTGACAATAGCATCAGGTTAATTCCTCCTACAACAAGAAGTTACGATCGTTTTACAAATCTCGTCGATTCCATTGCTAAAGCTTGCATACCAAGAGGATACAGAAAGGAGTAAATACCAGGATGCAGAAAGGAATCAGATGACCTTTACTAAGAGTTTAATGCCACCAAAAACTCCAACACAGCTAATCTGCTGGAGCACTCTCTTGACAGTATCAGAAGAGAAAAGTAGGTTAAAACTGTTTAAGATATAAAACTTTACCCACAGCAGTAGAAAAGCGGGGTCACTTTTAAGGAAACTCTCTACTGGTAAACCTCCAAATCAAAGATAATTGCTCCACCAAAAAACCTCTAATATAACGAAATGGATAATCAGCTATCAAAGTCAACCCGCCATCCTTCTGAAAAAAACGTGATTTACAAATTGAATGAAATAAAAAAGAGCCAAATGGCACTCCTGGAAGTCTCCAGAAATTTCATGGAGGATGAGATAGACAGAGCGATTTCTGCTATACCAGCAGGGAAAGCAGCCGGTTTGATGGTATCTTTCCGGAATGTCTACTGCGTGCTGGTAGAAAAGTGAAACAATGGCTTCAAACAGTCTAGAATAAGTTATTAGCACCAGGCAATTTGCCAAAAGCATTTTAAGCGATCAAAAGTAGTAGCTTTTCTGACGCCTTGAAAAGATCCTGAACGAATGGAAAGTTATCGCCCAATATCTCTCCTTAGTGTTTGTTATAAGTTACTATAAATAGAAGTGTTATACAATAGAATATCGCCCTTGATTCTAATTTTCCAGTTGAGCAGGCTGGTTATCACCCTGGCCACCCCTCCCTGACACCATTTATCGAAAATGGATTTGAAAAGAAATTAAAAATATCTGCAGCTTTTATTGATCTTACAGCAGCTTATGACACAGTATGGAACAAATGTTTGTTGTTTATGTTCTACAGCCTCCTTCCCTGTCCCATTATATTTTAACTATATTTGCAGTCAATGCTTAGTGCCAGGCTAATTAAAGTTTATCTCGGTCGTGAAGATAGCTTTTTTAGACAGCTGAAGGATGGGCTGCTACAGGGGTCTGTACTTGCTCCAATTTTATTCAACGTGTATACTGATGACATCCCAATCACAAAGTCAAGACAGTAAAATTTATATATGCGGATGATATAGCTTTAGCTTAAAAATATAAAAACTTCACAACTACTGAAGAAACACTTACTAGTGACCTTCCAGCCCTCGAAGAATATTTTAGAACCTGGAAACTGAATCCTAACCCATAAAAAACCGAAGTAGCCTGCTTCCACTTAAGTAACAGACTGGCTCATTGAAAACTAAACATCTTCCTAAATAGTGTAAAACTCCATCACAATGAGCATCCACAGTACCTGGGAGAAACGTTAGATCGATCACTGACCTTTAAAAGCCATCTTCAAAAACAGAAGCTAAAATTAGAACATGGCCATGTGTATTACATCATATTGCCGGAACAGCTTGGGGAGCCAACGCACACGTCCTGCGTACAACTGCTTTGTCACTGGTCTAATCAGCTACTGAATATAGTGATACCGTTTGGCTAAATAGTGTTCATACTAAAGCAGTCGATTTCCAACTTAATAGGGTCATGAGAGCTATTAGTTGCACTCTCATGTCAACTCCACTTCCGTGGCTCTCAGTTTTGTGCAATATAGCTGTTCCAGATATAAAAGGTCAGGAGGCACTACTCAAAGAATTCAGTAACACGTGGAATGCCTCACACCTACCCATTATAGAGGATCTCCCACGTCAGAATGGTCACTTAAAATTTCGAAACCTCCTCTATGTACTGCTTTCCATTTGAGCAGATCAAACTTCTTGCCCAATACCAGCTATGTCGTAGTGTGGACCATTTTTGATGGACGTAATATATTCCTTATTAACGATCCGTCAATACCTGTAGGTGGGATGAACCTCCCTTGTAGTGATTGGACACTGTTAAATCAATCCCAAACTGGCGTTGGCAGATGCAATTAATGGAAGTATAAATGGGGATTGACACTAGATAAATTATGTGATTTTAACCAGCCCATCAAAATAATCAGTTACAGAGTGCCCCCTGCGTTCTTTTACGGAGGGATTGATCAGCATACACAGAATCAGTGAGGTAGGTGTTAGATGGCTCGATGGATTGGACTTAGCTTTGTGACAGTAGATCACTTTACATTTTATAATCATTGAACATACATTGACTGTTTTATATTTATCCATATATACATTGCAACTTTATAATTAACAAATGTTTGCAGACAAAAAAACCATACAAAAGAAGTAAAAATAAGATAATAATGGAACTCTATTTGTAATATGTTGCCTCGGTATAATCTTTGTATAAATTATTACATTTTGATTGCGTCAATGTTGATATATAAAAAGGTATCAATAGTGTACATTTTAAAATACATATTTGTAACAATACTATGAAAATAATTTCATAAAATATACATTTGAAAAAATTAAAACTATATGTTTATACACTAAGGATTAAATGTATTGAAGCCTAAATAGTGCTTAAAAAGTGTAATCTGGTCGTGTAGGTCATATTATTTATAATCAAATTGGCTGTTAGGTATTTTAAGCATCTCTCATTAATAACTATATGAGATATAATTATTAAATTGTTTTCATTAAAATTTTTTGCATAAGCTGTATTTTGAAATGAATCACAAACATACATCTTCACTTCAATGTACGTATTATTTTCATTACTTAGATTCTTACATATGATACACTGACAAAACTTTGTGTTTATTTTAAGGTGAATTCGAAATATTACACATGTAGGACGAGAGACTATTCTAGTTACTAACTGAGTTCAACGGCTCCTCAGAAAGGGTCATTTATGAATAGCCCAACACCCATGGCAACTATTTGACCTACATATTTATGTGGAAACTTAACCACGAGGTTTTCTCTGATTTCCAACTAATTCACTGGCCTGGTACTTCTAGAGGTTAGAACTGAATATTTATACGAAATGTAGCCTTATCAAATAACATTGGGCCAAAAAAAAAACTGTGGACAATAAATTCTTTTAGAATTACATA
This sequence comes from Stictocephala bisonia, assembly GCA_035578905.1. NCBI lineage: Eukaryota > Metazoa > Arthropoda > Insecta > Hemiptera > Membracidae > Stictocephala > Stictocephala bisonia. Next base: position 45,349 of record JAQJVL010001729.1, on the reverse strand, counting down.
AAATATTAAATGTTTCATATAGCGTGAAATTTCATGCTATTCGTATAAATAATGAAAATATTTATTGAACATAAGTCAAAAAAATACTTCGTTAGAAAGTTATATCCAACGACATATTTCATCATCATTCTTGTGCAAATAGTAAAATAAATCCATTCTGAACTTATTAAAATGTAAAATAGTCACATTTTGACAGGAAAAGCTACTAAAATTTGTTTCAGAATTGTATATGTAGTAGTTTTTTAGTTACGCAGAAGTTAATGCAGGAAATTAGGGCCTGACGCCTCTTGTTTACCTTTAATATATAGTAATTTTGTTAAATTAAATGGGTAATAAATGCGTAGAATCTTCAAACATAGATTATACATTATTTTTATTGTTAAAAAAAAATTTATATCAGTTACGTCAAAAATTAAACAGAAATATATTCAAAATATTTAATTTTACTTAGTACAATTTATTACTTATTTGTTTAGAACTGATTAGCTTGTGATATCTCTACTCATTTTTTTACAGTATATGTTCAAAAGTAGCAATAGTTAATCATAATGACAATAATAATATTCGATAATTTTTATGATATGCCTTTGCCGCTTGTCATAACTTTCCAGAACTTCCATTTGGCTGTCATCCGAATCGATAGTATGGACATTTAATTTTTCCCAAGTATTCACTTTTGTATTCAAAACGTTTTTAACCAATTTACAGAAACAACAATCCAATACATAAAACTAGGAATAAGGGCCAAGGTGGACCTTCCATCACCAATCCTCTGCACTGGAAATGTATATTTAAGCTGCGAGAGCAATATGCAAGTATTTAAAGTAAATACTACTCAGGAACAAACAACGGCCAGAGAATGGTCATCGACCATCAAGTTTTGCAATGTTTGATTACTAATCAACAACTCAGTGAGCTTATTTTATATATGTATGATGCATAACTCTTTTGGGATGTTTATAACAACTATCAAATTGATCAAATGGGCATAACAAAATCTTTACGATGTTGTGGAATGGAACTGTCATCACCGTTTTTGTGTATTTTGTGTATTGTCTAAATAAAGTTGTTTTAGTTATTCATCTCTGGTTTGATTTTAAAATTTACTCAACGTCCCAATAAATTAATCCTCTATATCTTAGGTTTGAAGACTTTACTCATTTTTATTAATTTACAATGGTTTTTTTCTTTAAACTTAAAAAGGGTGTGGTTTCATAGCTCAATTACATGTCTGAAATTTGAATTACTCATAAAATACTAAAGCTACAGTTTTAGTATTTTTTTTCACAAAAACTTTATTAGCTTTATCAGATCAACATACATAAGATTCAACCAAAATAGCCACTTATTTTACCTTTTCAAAAATTCACTACACCTTTATATCACTTTTTGTAAAGAACTGACATTGAGAACTTTCATTAGCTATTAATTGCTATCGAGGCGTTTTCGAACCTATTAATATAAAACATTTTATTCACTATTTTAACTAGTGGAATGTTACGTAGAAGGGGCGATTAAAAAACTTCTTAAATCATCCTGTATGTAAAATATTATCCGTCAGTCTGTCTTTGGTATTTAACGTTTTTATAATTTTAGAACCACTGAGGGTTTTTTAAATGCTCATACTTGGTAGATAACATATTAGTGTTATACAAGTAATAATATTGTTTTAATATTCAAAGGGGTGAATATGAAACATAAGTATCCGACTCGACTTTCACGATTTTTTTTAACTACGAAGACAATATTCACACTACGAAGACAAATCCATTTTACCTAGAAATTTTGCCTTGAAATATAAATGTTTTACAAAAAAATGAAGAAAAAAAACATTTTATTTCACTAAAAAGTGTGTATATTACATCGATCTTGTGTTTTTTTTACTCTATACGTGAAAATGACATAATAGTGTCCATAAAAAACATAACAAATAACTGAGGTATTTAAAAAACAAGGGGGTTAGTTAGGTAGGTTGGGTAGGTTAGTTTAGGTCAAGTTAGGTTAATTAAAATTTACCAAGTATTAAATAATAAAATATATTTACCAAAATAATAGGTAAATACCCGAAACTAATTTTGTTATCTTTGTCAACAATCGGTATTTCCGAGGGAAAATGCTTATGGATTCGTATAAGTAGGGTTAAAATCGGGTTAAAAAAAATCACAAAATTCGGGTGGGAGCCCTTTTTCCATATTGATACATTAAGTTTTGAAAATGAAGGTAATTTAAAAGTTTTGTGACGATACCTAACATCTGAAATATATTTTACAATCAGGACAACGTATCCTGATTATGCCTGACGTTTATGTAAGAAGAGGTTCTGAAAGAAGATTACTCAATTACGAAACAAAATCGCATTACATACTAGTCAATTGCATTATTTTCAAGTATACGAGTATTTACTGACTTTAAATCATGTACGTGTAAATTATACGTCAAATGATTTTATTCCCTATACAAATACACTAATGAAAGTACTGTTATAAAAGGTACTAACGTAAATAACATACGTGTGTACAAAAATAACAATGAGCAACATTAAGGTAATTTTGTGAAAAACAGTACTTTTCAATTAATATTGTCATATTATTTAATGTTATATCAAAATATTTTGTATTTCCTACACATTTAAATTAAACCTATGTGAATGTTGCTGTCTCCATCTCATTTTACTGGGTAGAAATTTTACGATATAAAACCTACGTAATTTATTACTAATGGTTTACCACACTCTTATTAGCTGAAACAAGTACTTATTGGGTTTATTTGAGAAGTTCCTAAGTTGTTGCTCAACTTCCTCAAATGTGGTTTATTTTTAAAGTTTGCCTTTTAATACTTGAAATCTATTCATTATTCAACCATGACTGTATGAAAATATTTTATAACACAGTGATTTCATTAGTATTATTCCTTATCTCTATTTTATTTCAATTACTATGTAAACAGAAACTCAATATTTGCTGGAACAATTTACATTCCAAGATGGGGGAATCGGAGAGACTTGTAATTTACGTTAGATTCAACTCAATTAAATTAGTACTGAAAATAAAAGAAAGGACAATTGTGAAAGAGAGAACTATAAATAAGCTTAATTGAAAAATATAATTTTTATTTTTGCTTCTTCTCCAAATGGTTTTTAAATTTGAATGAAGAATTTAACGAAAATGTACGCATTTCTAATTATAAATTATTGCTTAGCTACTACCATAAAAATATATTAATATCAGATAATCACAATGATATAATAAATAATTCTTCATCACCAAAATTGTCAGTAATTATAAATCATTATTGAACTTCATCCATCAAGTCAAATAAATTAATACTGCTGATGCCTGTCAAGACTATCAGAATTAGGCTAATCTCAAATAGTAAATATAGAGATAATTTGATTGAACCACAATTTAAAAAAAATCTTTTCCTTTTAATATTAAACTAGCCGACCCGTGCGAAGCTGTATTCTCTTTAAATCCCTCTTAATTAAAGTGCACACAGTATAGTTAGTAAAGCATAGTTAGAGTGCAATTTAACCTAATGTAAATATGGATTAAAGAAGAAATAAAATATGTGAGTTTTAATCTAATATAATTTATTTTATAAATGTTAGGTTAAGTTATTTACAAATTAACATTATATTTACAAATTCAAAGTACCTCTTTAAACACTATGTTTGATGTGATTATGTTTGTTTTGATTTATTTAATTCACATGTTACAGCTGATCGAATGATGTAAATAAACATTTCAAGTTTAAATTACTTGCAGAATGATATAATAGGTCGTTTTTCAAAAAAATTATTGGAAAATGAGAGATTTGTATATTTTCATCAATTAGTGGGTAAAAAAAGCTTTAAAATGACACCTCATTTATGAAAATTGGGGAAGAATTAAGCAAGTTATGGCGTACCGAAAAAAAAAGTACTTTAGAAATTATAATATATATAGATGTTACATTTAAGTTGTATAAAAACTTTAAGTTATATGATTTATTATAAATTTAAAATATATATTTAATCTCTATGGATCATATGTAGTTTCAAAGTTTGGTATCTCCACTATAACCTTGTTGTCTACTTTAAGAACTTTGTAGTTATTATTGTATTAAACGCTGTTTTGTATGGGATAACATAGAATACATAGCTTAACTTAGCTACTGTATGAAGGTTATTATATTTAAATTGATATTTCGTAAATATAATGTGAATCTCTGTTTTCCTTAGTTATATAAGCCAGCAGATTAGATCTAAGAAATAAACATGACAAATCGTAAAATTATTCAAATAATTAATGTTTTCTTGAAAATAGAGATGTAACCTCTAGAGATGTTACATGCTCTAATAGAGATGAAACAGCCTAGCTGCTGTTTGAAAGAGGCATCTTAGCTGAAAGCAGTTGGCATCAATAAACTGTTTAATTAAGGTGCTTATTAAAAGCAGTTTAGCTCAGCTACAGAACACATTCTAACGTTGTTTCTGTATACCATTTTTGACCGAAAATTGCTTAGCCAGCTTTAAACTTACTTTTAATTAAATTATAAGATCAAATAGAGTAGTTTGTAACATACATATCAAACAGTTACAGCAAGTCTACAATGAAAAGGCTATACAGTTTCTTGGAGATGGGTTAGTAAAATTTATGTATACCTCTTCATTAATAGAACATTATTTCAAAGTATATCGTACATAATGACAGTGTATCACAACAAAAGAGCTGCAGACAGCAACTAATATACTTTTGGCGTAGGCCTACCTGATTTCTGTAACTGTTGGGCGGGGATAGCTGCTGCCGAGAAACTCAACTGTTTAGTAGCTGAGTTGCTTACTTCAGCAAACTACTAGTCCTAAGCTGCTTCAGCCTATTTAGCACATCCCTAGTTCACATTTGCCGCATCGCAACAGTGCAAGAGAATTGTAGAAAGCAACTAACTAATATAGAAAAGCACTTACTATGGATTGCTGCTGACCAACCTGTTTTCTGTAACTGTTGGACGAGAATAACTGCTACCAACAAGCAGATATTCTCACACAACTGTTTAGCAGCAGAGCTGCTGACTTTAATAAACTGTTGCTTCCAAGCTGCTACAGCTTATTTATCACATCTCTACTTGAAAATCTTTAATTAAAAAAAACAAAACCAAAAACAACTTTATATCCTCTTAATCAAAAGGAAAGGGTTACCGTAGTATGTGACATATTTGTAAACTGATCTTTATGGAATAGGTAATATACTACCTAATCCATAAAGATCCAGTCTTTGAATATTATGTATTCAAGTGAGCCGTTTTAAATATTACACGTTTCCTACCCCTCTCAATGAAATTCTTTAAGAAGGGCGATTTGACCTTGCAAAAGGACATGAGGTAAAGAAAAACGAATTTAAAATTAAAACTAGTTTTTTAAAGATAGTTGTTAAAATTAAAACTACTGGTGAATTTTCATGCACTATGATTTATAAATATTTTCAAAATAACCTTACTTAGGAATAACAAATAAAAGAAATTACTATTACGTCAGTTACAGTACATGATTTTTACCAATAAAATATTAAACTGGCATTAAAAAAGGGAGAAAGGGAGGTGTGTAGCAGTTAATTCGTGTATAATGTATATTTCTCTTAAATAGTGAAGCAAATATAACAATTTTCATAATTTTATTCCGTTCAAAATTTTGATTATACTTTCAGTAATGTAAGGATTTTAAAATGTATATTATAAGTATTACTGTATTAGTTTTTTTTTTTATATTAATGATAATGTATATTAAATAAGGTTTAATATTGTAGAAATATGTATTAGATAAAGAAGTACTAGAACATACTAGAAACAAAATAATTTTATTTTAATATTCGTCGATCAGAAACACTAACAATTATTGTTTACTTTGAGTATATAAAAGAATAAAATAAAATGCGCGTTTTAACGTTAAAAATGCATTTATTTTTACTTTTCTTAATTACCTTATAAAGAATACGTTGCCTGTAGCTAATATTAATTAGTTATAGAAATAATAATATGAATAACCTGCGAATGATAAAAAATAGTATATCTTAAAAAACATATTTGTTCTTTGTTAGGGTGAGTTTTTTAAAACTATTTTTACTTAGGAGAAACTACACAGTTAGCTGATTATAACAAAGAACTTTAAATAAGCTATTATAAAACCTTAACTCTGCTTAGTAATATTTTTAAGGCAAGTTTATTTTATAATTTACTGCCAATACAATTACTGAAGTTGTGTTTGCTCCAGGATTACAGCTTTATTGATGTAAGTAGCTTGTCATACCAATAAATTGCCTGTTCCAATTACTAAATTCTATGGCTTTGTTCCACTTAGCTTATAATCTTGATATTTTATACTTGAAAATGCAAGGTTATTTCTCATTTAAGCAAAATATTTTGAGAATGAAACTGGTAAAACACATTAAACATTTGTTCTATAATGATAATAACGTTTATATGATTTCATAGAATTTGTATGTTTTCTGAAATCTATTCATTACTGTATACAATCCCTAGTTATATATTTGCTTTTACTGTGTCAAAACATTATTACAATAAATTATTAAGTGGTTTTTTAACGTATAAAAATTAATCCTCTTTACATAAGTCTGTTAAAGCTTCATTTATTACCAACCAACATATATTTATATTACAGAAAAGCGTTTTCCATCTAGTATTTTAATAAAAGTGGTAAGGTACTGATGAACTGGTGGAATACTACAACCTCTTAAACAGTTGTTTTATCACTAAAATTCTAGATTATCCAACGCAGTTTCCGTCCACACACAGTGAATATATTTTATGTCTATGGTAAATGAACAAATGAATTGTTGTTAATTTATTATAAACTATCCCTATCATAACAATATTTATATAACAAGATTCATGAACTTGAAAATCTATCTGGTCGACTCCTGTTAATTTTAACATTTGAATTACTAGATTGTATATTTGAATACCTCTGGACCTCATTTCTTACATTAGGCATGCAAATTATTATCCTGCAGGAGCATTGTTTCTAATCTGAATACAGTTATTGGATATGATAAATCTACAAAGATATCTAACCTCAACCAAGATTGAAATGATGGAAGTACAGCTATTTTGTGCTCTACCTTAGTCATTGGATTAATTGCTATTTTAAATCCATATTGGATGATAAAGAATTGCACTCCCATCCAATGAAAACAACCTATAATTTTTTGATATAGATTTAAGATTAACTTTGATTATCAGTGAATATATATTTAATGACTGAATGAAATAATTGGATTTTCGATCACTGAAAAATATTTCTGAATTTGGTCCCCTCTACTTCTTTTTTTTAACATTATTATTCAAAATATAAACTCTCTTTATGCCTTTACAGATAAATCACCACGAGAATTATGTAACTCTAAGTTAGTTCAAAGAACAAGTGAGATAGTACAAATTTCAATGCAATTATTTTAATTATATTTCATAATTAAAAGTTGAATTGTGCCTGTGTTGGTTATATCACTTATATAGTATTTAAATATTTTATTTACTCCGTTTCTGTCTGTTACGGCAAAGGTCTTTAAGTAGAAACACCTAGAAACTTTATAAGTTTCTAGTATATGATGTAAGACTTTATATTACCTCACACGCAACCTCATACAGAAAGAAACAATTTAGGCTAAAGGAAAGTTGTGTTTGAGTTGATTGATATTAGTAGTCTGTTATGTACACTAAATAAGGCTAATATATATAATACCACGTTTACTAATTTATTAAGTAAATGTTGGTAAATTATCTTCCATTTACAACACCTAAACACTGGCTACCAACCAACTTGAACAACATATCACTCCATAATTGAATGACCCGGCTTCATATGAGCGCGCTTAAGGGCATTTCGATGAAGCCCCGATACGCGGTGTTATCAACTGTACTACGTGTGACATACGACAGAAAATACTTTACTTGTTGAGGTTGTAAGAGAACCACATAAGGGCATTTGGATGAAGCTCCGACACCCGGTGTTATCAACTGTACTACGTGTGACATATGACAGAAAATACTTTACTTGTTGAGGTTGTAAGAGAACCAAATAAGGGCATTTGGATGAAGCTACGACACGCGATGTTGTCAACTGTACTACGTGTGACATACGACAGAAAATACTTTACTTGTTGAAGTTTTAAGAGAACCACTAAAGGAAATTTTTAATTGGTTCAAACATTATTACAATATACAAATATTGTATTGTGTTATCGTCCTAGATTAGGGTTATCTTAGTATAAATTATTAACAGTATATAAAATTTAAAAAATATATTATCAGATATGTTTTCAGGGACCTTTTGAAAAAATTATTACTATAAATATCCCTTTTATTTGCAGGTTAGCTATTGAAATGTTTGTTACCTGATAAACTGCCCTCTCTCCGATAAAGCAAGACGAGTCTTGGTGTGCGGAGTGCTCCATCATACTTGGTCGAATATCTGTACTGAGCCCCGGCAGTTGGTATACTGTATCATTGTTGATAAATGTTTCAAGGGTTGCTCTAAAAGAGAATAGGGTTGGAAGTTTAAAAATCTGAAGAAAACGGAAAATCCCTCTACATTATAATGACCTCCTAAATTTATTAAAAATTCACACACACCAATTTTCTTCAATAAATACTCTTTGCGCATGTATTATAAAAGGCGTTATGGATAAAAATGGATAATATACTGTTAATAGCCTGTTTTTGGTTTATTAAAAGTTTAATTGTTCGTAAAACAAAACAAACTTACTGATATTTGTGCAAAGTTTAGTGACATTCGGAGCCATATATTAAACCTGAGTCTATCGACAATCTCAAGAGCTAGGTCGATGAACATTCTTTAATATTTAATAAAGTTATACATTGACATTTTGGGCTTTCTTGTTTCGAAGAAGAATTGGAAAACATTTAAATTAGCAGTATTCAATAGTATATTATTCTTAGAAGAGCAGCCATTGTAATTGAAAGATAGGATCGGAAATGGTGTACTGAATTCTTTTTTCATGTCCTTTAAAAAGAAGTAGATGTGATCAGCTATAGGGTTTTCATTAGGGATTTGAAAGTATATATATATATATATATATATATATATATATATATATATATATATATAACATAATTTATATAAATATATACTATGAACAAAAATGGTCCTAAGATGGAGCCTTGGACACACAATATCTCGTCACAACACAATTAGACCTGATACCCTTACCAACTTCTTCGAATTTATTGCGTTAATTATAGTATGAAGAAAACCATACAAGTGGTGCCACCACGCAAAGGATACAGGTTTACAAGGACATGCAAAGGACATCACGATCAACCCGATCAAAAGCCTTCCAAGAATCACAGAAAACTCCTTCCACAGTATCACGGTCCTCCAATTGAGTTAGAACATCTTAAAGAAAAAAAATCTTAATTGCTTTAGAGGTTGATAATTTTGGACGACATCTATACTGTTATAAAATGAGGATATTTATTATGTAAGGTGCAAAATAAGAACTCACAAACAACCTTGTGCAAAAGTTTCGAGAATGTACTAAGAAGAGCCACAGAACGAACATTTGTTGTTGGTGTCTATCTTGAGACTTGTATATTGGGAAGACTTTTGATACCTTTACCACATCCGGAAAAAGCCACAGACCCCAGTCTTGTTTATTCAAGTTTTGAGGGGCTCAGTAATGGATTTATAGCATTTTTTAGATAGTTAGATATTTCATGCAACACAGCATACCTTTTTTGTTTTAAAGAAAGAAATACTTGTTCAAATTCAAGTGAAGTGACAGAAGTGAAAATCATTGAATGAAAGTTTTAAAGAGATTTGATTTGCATTTAACAGTGGATTGGAAATATACATGTTCGATATTATTATTTTACTTACTTACTCTTACTACCATTGCCATTAATACCCTAGATAGTATTTGGCCTCACCAACTGTCTGCCTCCAACTCTTCCGATCTTCTGAATCTTCCTCGCTAACTCTTATTCTTCTCATATCAATTATCACCTCATCCACCTATCTCGTTTTCGGTCTTCCCGGAGGTATATAATCCCGGGTATACATATCCCGTCTTCCACCTGAGTTGTCTGTCCAAACTTGCTTTAATATGGGGGCCTCTTGATTTCGTCTTATGATATGCCCTGCCTCTCGTAATCTCTGACTCTTGGCTTCAGCCACAGCATCTCGTGAGTTAAAAACATTCTTGACATCTCTATTATGTTTTATTATAAAAAAAAAATAATTCTCTTGTGGGTCCCAACAATATCATTAATAATTTATTTTTGAAGATAATTTGCTTCTTTTCCGTACTTTAGTCAATAACCCATGATTCAGCTTCGTAGAAAAGGATGGTTTTATTATTGTTTTATACATTTGAAGTTTGGTTTTGTGAGTAACACTTTTGATGTTAACAGTTTATTTAGGGCAAACATACATCTATTGGCTGAATTTATTCTGCTATGTGTCTGATGTGATTCACTATTGCTTGAATCGACTAAAGTACTAAGGTATTTAAATTCATTTACTCTGTCAAAAATTTGATCTTCAATTACAATGTTTCTGGCATTAATAGGGTTTCAAACAAAGGACATAAATTTGGTTTTATCAAAGTTGATTTTCAGCTCTATTTCTTTAGTTTCTTGCATCATAATTCCTGTAATAATTGCTCTTATTTACTCAGTATTGCTAGCAGAGAATAAGTTCTCTGCTAGCAATACTATGTCACCTGCAAAGGCCAGTACTAATATACTTTTCCCTATCCTATACCTAAGTCTGTCGATTTACTTGAGTTCCGTTTCCAATGCTAAATTAAAAAGTATATGCGATAGGCCATCTCCTTGTCTTGCACCTGTCCTCACTTCAAAGCTTGCGGAGTATTCATTTTACATTTTTACCACACCTTTGCTATTCTTGATACTAATTTGGCAACTGAATTAATTTTCTAAGAATCCCAAAGGTTTCTATTCTTCTCCATTCTTTCCCTCTGTTTAGACTGTCACAGGGTTAGCTAAAGTCAGCATATAAACCAAAATAATTACTAATTAAATTCCCAGCATTTTGAAACAGCTTGGTTTGAGAATGAATATCTGGTCTGTGGTAGATCTGCCTTTTATGAAACTTGCTTGGTGTTCTTCTACAATTTCATCAGTATATACTTCTAATCTATTTATCAACATTTTAGAAACAATCTTATAATTGGTGTTTAAAAGAGATATTCCTCTATAGTTTGTTGGTTCTTGTTTGTCACCTTTTTTAAGCAACAGTATAATTACTGACTCTTAACAATCCTTAAGTATTTTTCTTCTTTCCAGATTTTTCACATCAATTTATATATTTGTATGGCAAGATCTTTATCCCCTGCCTTAATTATTGTTGTATCTATACCATCTACTGCTGGGGCCTTATTAATTTTTTTAAATTCCTAATTGCATTTTCCACTTCTTCTATGCTTGGTTCTTCTACTTTTGATTCGGGCACATTCTGTTAAATATTTTCTTCTGTACTGTCTAAAAATTCATTCCCAGCATTAATTAATTAATCAAAATATTTTCTCCAGGTTTACAAAGCCTTAGCCTTTTATGACAATCATTATATAAGAGGCGTGTTTTTAAAGTAAATACCGTTTTGGATTACCGCCGCTATAGTGCTGCAGTTGGCGTTGAGCGCATGCGTGCTGGGTACTACTATCTATTGGCAAGCAACAGCTGCCGTTACGGATCCAAACGACTGTATTTAAAGTCATTTATGACTGTTTAAAATGCCACCAACTGTGAATTATGCGCTGTGTACGTTTTCATAACGCTAAGGGCGTGGAAGTAGCTGACACTCATCGTGAGTATGTCATAGTGACAATTAATTTGGTTAAAAAAATTGTAACCATCACGATTCTAATGATCTAGGAATGTGAGAGGACTGGTTAAACATTTTTTGTGGGATTCTTGTCAAACGTTTGTTTTTTATTGAAGCATAACTTTTGGTACTACAAACAGTCTTCAAAACTTCAATAGTCGCACTTATTGACACTTGAAGACACACTACATAATGATGCAGTTGTAAAGCGTCTGTTTTCTCTGACTTTTTTCATCAACCTTTTGCACCAAGTCATCAGTAATGAGTGAAGGTTTCCAACTTCGTTCATCATCATGCACATTCACACAACCTTAAAAGCTCTCACCCATTTCCATACCATCTCATGACTCATTCTGTTTTCTCAATAAACTTCACAGATCTCTCGATGAATGTCAGCTGCTTTCATGTCTTTATTGTTACGAAAACTTATCACAACATGTACTTTACAGTTGGTGGCATTTTTAATCAGAGGAGGAATTTTAAACAGTCATAAGCGACCTTAAATTCAGTCAAATGGGTCCGTAACGGTGGCTGTGGCTTGCCAAAAGATAGTAGTATCTAGCACGCATGCGCTGGACGCCGATCGCGGCACTACAGCGGTGGGATTCCAAAACGGTACTTACTTTAAAAACACGCCTCTAATATGGTTTAAGACCTTATTTGAAGAATTTTACTGTGTTATAGAATGCTCATGGATTTTGCACACTTTAGTTTTTTGGCCTTTTCCAGCATTCTATTTATATATAGTCATTTCTATTTTCTAAGTAGTTTATTAGTTTCATTTTGTAGTTCTTCAGACTGGTCTTGAAGCCATCTCCCTTTTAAAGATTTTCTTTCTCCTAATTTGTTTTAAACTCTTCATCAGACTATGTTTTATTTTTTGTTTTCCTCCTTCTCCCACAGGGTTCTCCTGTTATTTCCAGAATATTCTTACTTATAAGGGCCCACCTATCATCTACGGCAGTCTCACTGTTATCTCCTTCAAGTTCAGTAGGTATTTAAAATCTATTTTTTGTTTAAATTTGAAATCTTCTGCCTGTATTTTGATTTTTAGTTTCTCTAATTTAAGTTGGTCGGATGATTTTGCTTCTTTTTTCCTTTTCTCAACAATTTTCACAAAGAACATATTTTCACAAGAACTATGCTATGGTCCGACCCATACTCGGCTCCTCTTAAACTATGTACATCAAGGATGCTAGTTTTGTGTATATGGTTAACAAGGACATGGTCTATTTGGTTTTTAAAATTACCATTTGGTGATGCTGAAGTTTCTTTGAAGACTTTCTTATGACGAAACCTTGTACTCAAATCTTAATCCAAGAGACTTAAAAGTTTGATTGCACTATCGTTACTAATTTCATGGAGGCTTTCTTTATTAGCAACTTTCATCCATATCTCTTCCTTTCCTACCATAGCATTTGCATCTCCTAAAATAAGTCTCATGTCATGGTGAGGGAGGCCATCTGTTATTCTCCAAGAAATTCATAAAATATATCGTTTACATCTTCATCTGCATCATCTGTGGAGGCATACATACTAACTAAATATATATTTCTAAATATTCCTTTGATTCCTAAGCTAGAATTTCGTTATAGGGATTGAAAGACAGTACTGATGTACTCCACTTTCTTCTAACTGTAAATCCAGTTTTTCCGTAATATCTAGTATTACCACATCCATTAAAGTATATCACATAATCTTTGGTATTAATAATTCCATCCAGAGGCCAACTTTTTTCTTGAAGAACTACAATGTCCAAGTTATTTTCCTCAAGTGCCTCCACTAGAATATCTATTGCACCAAGTATAGCTAAGTTTCAACCACTCCATGTTTCAAATATCAATTTCTTTGTACAAAGCCGGTAATTTTTCCTTGAAATCCATTCCTGTTCCGAGACATTCTTTTGCGATAACAAGATGTTTTTACGGGGCAGATTGTCAACCTAGCACCCAACCCCCGACTTGTTGACAATCTAGGAGGACTAGGGGTTTTTTCTTAGTCACCTCCTCCTAGTTTAGCGGTTTCCACTCCAGCTCTAAGATCCTAACCCGACCCTGGTCTTTAATCAGAGTTCCCTTCTCCTAGCCTTTGAGAACCCAAATCATACCGTACAAGGCTGTATGGGCAGTGTTTATTTAATGGTGGTACCTATTCTCCACGTGACAACACTGTCATCGGGCTCATGTAGATTTTTTTGAGTGGAAGGATACCTATATTCTTATGGGAAGGAATATTTAAGAAATAAACAAGTTAAGAAATAAACAAGAAATAAACAAAGTTGTTAGCTACTTCAATGGGAGGTTTATCTATGAACCATAGTTTTTGCAGAATAAGATGAGAATTCCTTGAGGTGCACCACTTGATATATACACATGAAGTAACAGATGCAACTTTGAAATTTCATTTAAAAACAAGAGAAAATATTTACTTATCTGGAAGGCGGACACAGGCTAAGGACACAGGCGTGATTAAAATACGAGAACGTTTCGTAGATAATTAGTTGATTATTGTATTTATGTGGCATATACTAAGATTTTAGTTTGGAATTGAGTTATGCGAACCGGTACTATATTATTTATTTAGGTTTTATAGCATTTTTGTACTGCTGAATATCAAATTTTATGAAACTTCCTATCTTTATTTAGATTATTGTTTAAAGTATTCTAACAATTTCGCAATAGTATCATAAAAAACTATAATGTAAATGAAGACTATAAAGAATGACTTTTTCTTTATATTTATTTTAAAATGTATTTCTTCACTGGAAGCAGAATAACATTTGTAGTTATTTTTACCACGCTTAAGGCATGAATATTAATCATGGAATGACCAACAGCTGCTACTTTATTTTTCATTAAAACATTTCAAATATTAAAAAATGTTTTATTATTTTACTCCAGTCTGTCATTTAACTCAAGGGTATTGCTTTGGGTACGCTTAAGTTCTCGCATTTGTAACCTAACAAATTATTAATAAAACGAAGATTATTTAAAGCAAATAAGATATTTTCTTCTTTTATGGTGAAACGTATTGTATTGCTAAATAAGAAAATGTGAGCAATAATTTGATTCTTTTGTTTTTATGTTTTTTTAACAAAAGAATTTCACAGATTTCCGTATCTGACATTTATCCGGAGCTAAGGTGCATTTTGATGGTGTAAAAGAAACATTGCGGAAGAATAAGTTTTCCACTAATTTTAACAATCTAATATATTTATTATAATCTTTCATATTTAATTAATATATAGTACATACATATGGAAATTAAATTCTTGAGGATCACCTAAGAAAGATTATGACCAAACGATTTCCGCAGTACGATTCTCATTAAAAATGCTCATTAAACGTTATACAATTTAAGAATATTTTATTGTTAGCTTAAAAAATTGCACAGTTGTGCTGTAATACACTTAGAAAAAAATATTTATTATTTCAATTGTTTTAATTTAAAGTAATATAATGTAAATAAATAACATGATAAATATGAATAAAAAAATTTTATAGTTTTTAAAATTATTTTTAATATTGACATGAGAGGTGATAAACTGTGAAACTTATTTCAGTTAATTTTAACATTATTTTAATCCTTAAGAAAACTTGTAGTCTATAACATTAATGTTTATCTCATAAAAAGCTAAATTGATACAACTAAATCCACTCGTGTTTATAAGTTACAATTATAATCCAGTATATATAAACGTACTATATAACAAATTTACGAGTATTATGCAATAAATCTACTTATGAGTCATGCTAACGTGCCAATTAAATGTTAAGTGTAAACGCACTATTTTAGTACGGTATCTTAATTAAAATACTATGATCTACGAAAATGAGTTCATGATAAAATGCCATAAAAATAGGGGTTTTACGTAAAATTATTCATCAAATCCAATACGGTTTTCCAGATACGGTAAGAAAGCTACTGATAGCAACAAAAGGAATATGAATTAATAGCACTGATGTTTTTCGATGGATTTAAATTAAATTTTTTTTATTAATTCCACGGTTTTTTATTTTTGATTAATGCATTTTTGCTAGTTACGGCATCTTCAGATCATAATAACCAAATTTCAGAACAATTTGGTTATTATGATCTGAAGATGCTGTAACTGGCGAAAATGCATTAATCAAAAATAAAAAAACTGTGGATTTAATAAAAATATTTTATTTAAATGCACTGATGTTTAACATATTCCTAAAGATATTGTTATTCTATTTCGTTATCACTAGGCTTTGGAAGAAAAGTAAATAAATTATGATGATTGTGATAAAATTATGATTATGATAAAAAGTAATTAAACTAGTACATTAAACGCATATAGTGATCCTTGAAAGATTTAGTTCTTCTTGATAGCCAGGAATCGGAAACCTATGAGGCGTAATCTGATAATGAAATCTGAACCACGTATTATTATTATTTTTATACTTATTTAGCTATATGAAATTATTACTAACGCCTTCAATTTGACCCCTTTAAATCTTAAAGACCACCCTTTATTTAGTCAATAGAGACTTCCCTGAACTGCGCATGCTGATGGCAAACACTTGAGAGTCCATAGATCTCTCAAAAAAATTTTAAACTGTTTTTTTATTTTTTAGAAAAACTTCACTCGCCAGTTCACGTAGGTCTGCAGTGCTTTGCGTCAACTGAATTTAGCTTTGAACTTTGGACGTTGCTCTCCGCAGTCCTACGCCTGCTGATTACTATAAAGTTTGCATTAATTGACTCTAAAATATTTTGCAGGAATTAAAATTGCTAATATTACTTTAAATATATAGCACCTACATCAACATATACAGTTTCACTATAACTTTAATTTAGTATTACATAAAGCATAAAATATGTACTTAGACTCCGTACTTAGACGCTTAGTCTAAGGCCAAACCTGCTAAAACTTCGTGTCATTGTTATGATATGTACTTATAGCTTTAGGATTACAATATTTCCGACACATATCTGTTAATATAATTTTTTTTTCAATCACATTATTTTTTTATATTTTGTATATTTCATATTTATACTTATTTGCAGAAGAGTGCATTTACCGTAGTTTTAAAACTATTTAAAATAATTGTTACAATTTCATATCTAAATATTACTGTTATTTCTAAACTGTATAATCTTTGCAGACACAAAAAAAATAAATTAATAAAAAAGAAAGCAATGCAAATCCAACCAGTTAAACTAACTAAAACGAGTTCATTCAAATAACTAACAAGTGACAACAAATTATAAATGTGTATTAAAAAAATATATAAATTTTAATTATTAAAATATATTTTCACTAATCACTTCTGTCCTCTATGGATTGTTGGATGATCTACGGTCATCAAATCACTATAAATACTAAGGAACATACTGAACATTGTAAAACAAGGTGGATTATTAAAATACTTATCTAGCATTAAGCAATTGCTATAAGTACTATTCAAAGCAATGTTTTATGAAAAAAGTTCGATTAGTGACGATTAAACTCTGCAGTAACTTTAAAAGTTATAAATAAACAACATTTATGGAAATTAAATTGAAACTTAAATAAAACTGATGTTTTAAAGGAGTATTTTTTTAAAAACTATAATGTATCAATTAAGTGGTGGAATAGTATTTTTCCGCATTATATTTACTTCTCACTAAACTATTTAAAACTTATATAATGCTGTAAGAAATACAATTGTCATATTAAATTATAATATAAATTCAAACAGGCATTAATTTGAATCAGTAATAATCTATTAATTATTTGTATACATTAGTTAATGTGAGATCACATCGATCAAAATTACGTCCAAGGATTTCATCCATATTTTAGATCACTAAAATACAATGAAAACTTAAAGCACATAAAATAATACCTCAAATTGAAAAATATAAGAAGTATTGATGGAATATACAGTATATTTGCAAAGGCAGAAAGGTTCAATGTCATAGTGAAGAGGTATGTGTTGGGAGTGTATTTAACATAAGACTGACTTTATCAGTCGTATGATAATGTCGGTCGACATGGTGTAAATATACAATAATAAGTGTAATAGATCTATAGTTATGATCTTTTTACCTGTTTATAACATCAGACACAACCTACAGTGTTGCTTGTCCCTTAAGCAACACATCAGGTGAACATGTGTTTATATTACACATTATTACAATTTATATTTTTTAAATATTTTCTAGGATATTACATCATAAACTACAATACCCAACCCATCAAACATATTTATTTCAACAGTCCATTTTTAACTAAAAAAACATTTCACATTGTAATGGAATAAAATAAAATCTTAGATTTGCGCTTTAAGTCAAATAATGACGTTTTTCAAGTCTTGAAATTAGTTTAAGGATTAATTTTACTCAGGTCATCCCCTAATCTAAATAAAAAATTCACCTCATTTTGAAATATTTAATAGTTTTTAAATGTCTTACTGTCTCTCCATATTGGTAAATTTCAATGGATATTGACCTTCTCCAACTAAACAAAATAAACTAGTTACTGACTGTTTATTTACTTTACAATATAGAGTAACCCTGTACGTATATGGGTGGGTGGGACAATATCACTGTAAGTGTATGGATGAGTGGGTCAATGCTACTGTACGTGTATGGGTGGGTGCGTGGGCCAATTTTAATGTGTGTGTATGGGTGGGTGATTAAAAACCACTGTATGTTTATGGATGGGTGGGTGGGTAAATACCGCTGTTTCCAGCATTCCAAATATAAGAAAATACAAGCTGTGATAGAGAGGTTGGTTTCATGTCAGTGTCAGCTGTATTTTACTGTAGATACTTGTGGTTGTATTTTTATATTCTATATTGTATAGAAGTCAACAATTCTTCTGTATCTGTGTATATCCAAATTTAAAATAACTATTTGCATAAATACTATGTACAATTACTATATTAAGCTATTGGATAGAGTTAGAAATACAATAACTGTATATATGATTGCATATAGTTTTTAAGATAATACCAACAATCTACTTCTATTGTACGCTTGACATACTTAATATATTAAAGACGTTTTTCACTACGCTACTTATATATATTCTATATAGTTTTATCCAACTGTTTCGATACAGACTTTAGAAATTAGAATGATCTGGAAGCGTATACTTTTTATGTTATCCTTCAGGGTTTTATTTCCAATCTAAACCAGCAAATACTTGTCAAATAATAATCAAACCATATTCATGTTATTAAAATATAGTGGTGATATCTAGTGTTTCTGTAATTCTAACATGATTTCTTGTGCTGTGGTGACTTTTTAAGGGCTCCTATAGTGCAGTGGATTGTAGCATGGGGCAAAATACATATCGTCAGTAAAACAATAACCAATAAATGAAGTATATCTGGTATATAAGTCTATGGGAATAGAACATATCAGATGCTTTAGTTTTGCAAAATGGTAGTAAGGTACAACGTCCAGATACAGTGCTCTAGTTATACGTCATATCTCTACAATGCGTAACCATCATATTAACATCTATATGATGTTAATTTTAAAAATATTAAACGAATATAAATATATTTTGTTTGTAAATATTATATTTCCATACAAAATTTGATAGATAAAATTATGTTTATTACTTCATTATGGAATCTCTATATTGAACATATATTAACTGATCTCTAAAATCATATTCTCGTTTTCAGGTAGAATTTTTATCCTTTTTAAACCAAAACACATCGAAACTATATTTATCTAATAGTAGTCTATTATTTGTGTTTAATGAGTAATTACTTCTGTGAATAAAAGTAACTCAGATAATATTATGGTTTATAAATGTTTGTGTTTAAAAGTTTACTTTGATCAAGTTTTATTTGATTCAATTAACTACTATTAAAACATTTCAATAAAGTTACAACCCTATGCAAAATATGAAATAGATATTACTGTAACTTTTTTACTGAGAGTAAATTGTTCAAAATAACAATGACCCATGTTAATAGTAGATTAAATACACATTTACTTGATAAAAATTACTAATAAATATTTTTAAAAGAGGATTTTTATGGAAGAAGGTAAAGTCATGCCTCTAAACCAACATGGGTGAATTAACATGGAGCAAAACAAAGACTGCTGTTTAAGATAGAGCACACTCCATTGTGATGCATTTTACCTCACCATTTTCAGTCTCTGTTATTTTAAATTTTAGCAAATTTTCCTCCATTTTAATTGGTTGCACATTTTATAAACTAATCACGAATACAATGTTTCCAACATTCAAATATCATACCTTGTAATGTTAAAATGGCTAAATATTAGACTTCCATTCGATTTTTTCTGGTTTTTCAAATTTATTTAATTTTTTTAATTTTTCGTAGCTGGCATTAAAATCCGCACATAAATGAAATTACACTTTTGCAACCATATGACCTCATATTTTAAATATATGCTCTAACCATGCAATAAATGTTGCATTTTACAAACTATATTATTATAAGTATGTTTTAGTCATAAAATATTTTCTTAAATCAAAAATGTTATGACTAATACTACTTAAGATGGTGCCAAAATAACCACCCGACCACCCATACACAAACAGTGGTATTGACCCACCCGCCCGCACATAAACGCACTTATGATATTGACCCACCCGACCACCCATACACAAACAGTGGTATTGACCCACCCGCCCGCACATACACAAACAGTGGTATTGACCCACCCGACCACCTATACACAAACAGTGGTATTGACCCACCCGCCCGCACATAAACGCACTTATGATATTGACCCACCCGACCACCCATACACAAACAGTGGTATTGACCCACCCGCCCGCACATAAACGCACTTATGATATTGACCCGGCCGCCCACCCATACACAAACAGTGGTATTGACCCACCCGCCCGCACATACACAAACAGTGGTATTGACCCACCCGCCCGCACATACACAAACAGTGGTATTGACCCACCCGCCCGCACATAAACGCACTTATGATATTGACCCGGCCGCCCGCACATACACAAACAGTGGTATTGACCCACCCGCCCGCACATACACAAACAGTGGTATTGACCCACCCGCCCGCACATACACAAACAGTGGTATTGACCCACCCGCCCGCACATAAACGCACTTATGATATTGACCCGGCCGCCCGCACATACACAAACAGTGGTATTGACCCACCCGCCCGCACATAAACGCACTTATGATATTGACCCGGCCGCCCACCCATACACAAACAGTGGTATTGACCCACCCGCCCGCACATACACAAACAGTGGTATTGACCCACCCGCCCGCACATACACAAACAGTGGTATTGACCCACCCGCCCGCACATAAACGCACTTATGATATTGACCCGGCCGCCCGCACATACACAAACAGTGGTATTGACCCACCCGCCCGCAAATACACAAACAGTGGTATTGACCCACCCGCCCGCACATAAACGCACTTATGATATTGACCCGGCCGCCCGCCCATACACAAACAGTGGTATTGACCCACCCGCACGCCCATACACAAACAGTGGTATTGACCCACCCGCACGCCCATACACAAACAGTGGTATTGACCCACCCGCCCGCACATAAACGCACTTATGATATTGACCCGGCCGCCCACCCATACACAAACAGTGCTTTGACCCGGCCGCCCGCCCATACACAAACAGTGGTATTGACCCACCCGCACGCCCATACACAAACAGTGGTATTGACCCACCCGCCTGCACATAAACGCACTTATGATATTGACCCGGCCGCCCGCCCATACACAAACAGTGGTATTGACCCACCCGCCCGCACATAAACGCACTTATGATATTGACCCGGCCGCCCACCCATACACAAACAGTGGTATTGACCCACCCGCCCGCCCATACACAAACATTGGTATTGACCCACCCGCCCGCACATAAACGCACTTATGATATTGACCCGGCCGCCCACCCATACACAAACAGTGGTATTGACCCACCCGCCCGCCCATACACAAACAGTGGTATTGTGCCTTAAAATATTTCATTCAGTAGAGCAAATAATAATGTAACCAACAATGCCTCATTTATTTTATATTAGAAACATACAGCTCATACATTAATTATCGGATGCAGTCTGATTAGGGTATCCTCAACTACCTATTTGGTGAAGTGCTGTAATCCAGGTATCTGGGCCTACTTATTTATTGTGAGGATATTAGACTATATGTCCTGTTCACAGTTGTGTTTAAACCGACAAGGTAATGGATGTAATGAAAATGGATTACTATTACGTACTATTACATTGACCCACCCACTCATACACGCACAAATGCATTGGACCAACCCACCCACCAACCCATACACGTACTATTAAACTGACGCACCCATACCATAACCATACACATACTATTATATTGGCCCACCCACCAACCCATACACGTCCTATTATACTGACGCACCCACCCGCCTATACACGTACAATTATATTGACCAACCCACCCACCCATACATTTACTATTATATCGGCTCACCCACCCACCCATTCACATACTATTATATTGACCCACTCATACACGTAATATTAATTTTTATAAATGCCATTGTACGTGTATGGGTGGGTGGGTGGTCCAATGCCATTGTACGTGTATGGGTGGGCGAATGCCATTGTACATGTATGGGCGGGTGGGTGGGCCAATGCCATTGTACGTGTAATTTCTACGCCACTTTACTTTAACGGCACATCCATCCAAACTGTAGTCCTAAAATTCAGTACGTCATAAGAGTGGCAGGTTAAGTAAAGTTATACCATTGTAAGTTAGTACCATTGTACGGGTGTGTGGGTGGGTTAGTACCACTGTACGTGTATGGGTGGGCGAGTGGGGGGGTGGGTTAGTACCATTGTACGTGTATGGGTGTGTGTGTGGGTTAGTCTCTGTACGTGTATTAATGGGCGGGTGAGTCAGTACCTCTGTTAAGCAACGAATGCCACTCGCTCTCCATGTAGAAAAATTCGGGTTGTCTGTCCACGTTTCACTGTTTTCGGAAGTTAACTTGGCTTTAGTGTGGTTATATATTGAATGCATATGTTGATATTTACTATAAATATTGCTGTTTGTTTTATTCCATGAACTTAAATTTTATCATTTGTATATTAAATTAGTTTTTTGGCTCAATTTAAACTATTCAAACTATTACAAGTATATTTGATTCATTTTGTCCTATATTAAAATAATTTGTATACTTGAAAAATCAAAACAAAAAATCACATAAATAATTATGGATACAATTAATTGATTATTCAACACTGAGTGCTGTTAAATTATAATAAATCTCTAAATATCTTTTCTTCAGCAAAAAATGTAATAAGTTAGGTAAAGTGCTGTTGAAGTTTCAAGGCTTTACAAGACGATAAAACATATTCGTCAAACTAGAATGACTAGCTCAAGTGTAAGCCTGTAAGTAGTGTCAGAAAGCCTCCCTTCAGCCCACCACAACTGTGCACTCCTAATTGGGTTGCTAGGTGTCATTCAGAGTTGATGAGATCTACAGATGGATTTAAAATTGAAAGATAATCATATGTAAGATAACATTATGCAAAATCAAAATATATAGAACAAAATTAGTTCGTACAATAACGGCCTTTTTAGGTCTGGGTAGTTAGCCACTAACTTCATAATAGAAGATGCATATTTTTGCAGAACCATCAATTAATAATAATAAAAAAAAAAAAACGGTAGTAAATTTGTAAGAAAAATGTACATGGTATCACAAAATACTACTATACAACTGCATTCTATATAATTGAGGGGATAACCTTATACACTTACTACCCCTGAACTTATGTGGGATGGTGGGTCAGTCAATACTAATCTGCCTGTATGGATGGGTGATTTTCACTACACGTGTAAGGGTGGGTTGATGTGTAAATACTACTGTTAGTGTATGTGTGGATATTTCGGTACTAAGTGGATGGGTTGGTCGGTCAATACCACTCTACTAGTTAGGGTGGATGGGTTGGTCACTAACGTATAAAAGTGGGTGAGTGGCACTTTAATATACGGGTGGATAGTACACAGAGATTCGTGCTAAAGATGATGGCGTAAAATTAATATTTTCTGTCTTTCCACTCGTATCCAGATTTTTGTAAAAAAAGTTATTGTATTTTAATGTGAATATTTCTAATGTCTACACATCTATTAAGATCTATTTTGTGTTATTTCGATATTGTTCTCTATACTAGCCATTCAGAAAACCTGTACTGTATGATGTTATGATTTTTCATAAACTTATATATTCTCAGTGCACAGCGGAAGATCCTGCTATAATTTTGTTGTGACAAAATATTGAGAGATTCGTAAGTAAAATTATGTATTTATATTTTATTTTTCTTAACGAAGCAAATGCAATTGGCACATTTAGAACGTGGGATTTTAAATAAAAAGTTATTTGTTACAAACAAGGATAGTAAGATGTAATGTGAAAAAGCATAAAAATTAGTACAATACCTAAAAATAAATCATATATATTGTTTGGTAAACAATAAATTTATCACTAACTCGATACATTTCGGATAATTGACTATGATAATATGTAGTATAAGTCAAATGAATTAATGGGAAGATTTTTCAAATATCTCAGGATTATCATAATTTAATGCCAATATAATATATACATTTAAATTAACGTACATCAAATATTTATTTTGTGTTATTTGAAAATGTATTTTAGCTTCAAAATACTCCGGAGGGCTATAGCATTTTAATTACTTTTTCACTACACTACTATGAGTTTAGCTGTTTTCGTTATGTGTTTACAACCTGCGAAACATCATATTTTCAACAGCTGTTTATTCTTTACTACCGAAAGTAACATTGTTTACAACCGAATATTTTCCACAGTCAACAACACCTGTTTTTATTCCGTAGTGTAGTGAAAGTATCGTTCAAAACTCGAGTGAAAGTGTTTTGTATGTTCTCGACCATTCGAAGTGCTCGACAAGTCTCGCATTTCAAACATATGGTCTCGTACATGCAAAACCCCACTTTCCACTCTTGTTATGAAATATACTATTTCGATATTACAAAACTATCGCATACATTACCATTATGAATGTTAAAAACAAATATCTAATTTCCTATTAATACTAACTTGTCTTTAACAAGTACTTGAAGTAAATATTATCGTAAACAAACACTTCATCAATAACTATTTATTATTGAATATTAACAACGGTTGATTCTCTGTCAATTTCAACTATAAATGAAATCACTACAAAAATAAAATAAGGTTTATTTGGACGTATGTATAATTTTCTATTAAATGAAATATTCAGAAAAATACAACGCATCGATTACATAATTATAAGTTTGCATGTAAATTATTATTTAAGCCATTGTGTAATTCAATTGTAAATCACTAATTTCATTTTATTTATTTAACTATACATTTAATTAATTTACAGATTTGGCCTCACCAAGTTTGATATAACTTGTCGGCGAGGTCCATGTTTATATTACAATATATATATATATATATATACAATTACATTTATAAACATTACAATATATATACATACAATTCTTTTATATCCAAAATGAGTTGTTTAGGGTGGCACTACAATATTATCACTTATTTCGCCAGTTACAATGAAAGTGAAAGATAGGACGTGCCACCCACGGTTGAGCTGTCCGTCAATATTTATTTTACAGAGAAAAAATTAAATGTCTCATTTTTAAATGTCAGCCTACTCCAGTGTCTTTTCCTTGCCCATCTTGGTTGTTCATCTTCATCTGTGCGTAATTTAAGTCGTGTTCGTCTGTCCATTCTGGAGTTACATGAAGTGCGTTCCGTGGCCGACACTGCCCATCACACAACCTGTTACTTTTCCTGATAAAATCTTGTAATATTCGTGAAATTTCAATTAAAAATAAATAAATTACAATATATTATATTAATAATGTGAGCAAAATATAACTTTGTTAAAGTAAACGTTATTCAATATCAGTAATTTAAATTGTTTATTTTATTGAATTCAATACGTTATTTTAAGTGAAGAAAATACCATTGTTATTATATTACAGTATATTTTGTTGAAAACCGTAAAAGCAAGATCATAATGCATTGAGATGTCTTATTTTACGAAATTGAAGTACTGTTGAGTGTTGTGCTGAAGCTGAATCATTATGAGATCTAGAGGTCACTGTAATTAGATGACGTAATAAGGTACTTGCTTTAATTAATATTTTAATTACGAAAGGAAAAAAGCAGCATACATGATAAACTTGATAGACACAATCACATAACAAAGAATTGGATTGTGAAATATTTCGGGGGCAATGGACACTTCTTCAGTCACTAAACAACTGGATACACAGTCACATTCGAGGTAGGTGGATGAGGTGTTGCCAACTGTAGAGCACTTAAAAACCAAAATGTCACTTCTGCTTCTATAATATGATAAAATGAAGTAATTAATGTATATGATTTTTATTATGCTGCTTAAGTGGAGGAAGAAGGAACAGGGTTTATCTTATATTTGGATTAGGTAGGTCTCTATATTTTGTGATCCATTGATGTGCAGTTTCCAATCTTCTAAGTTGAGAGCTATTGCAGTTTGTAAGGAGTGATCTGATAACTTTAATAGTGAAATATTGATCAAAGTTCTGATTGTGGCTCATGCTATGGGATGAAATTTTTTTTTCAGTTTTATTAATCTTGCAGTCATGTCTATTTCTACTTATACGCTTACGGGGGGTTTCTGTGGTTAGGCCTATTTATTGAGATGGGCAGAAATTACACTGAAGTTGATAAATAATGTTACTGGAGTCACATGTATAATGAATGACCATTAATTTTATATTGAATGGAAGTGGAAGAGCTCATAAATGTAGTGGCTGGTTTATGGATAGTGCATGTTTTACAGTATCTCTACCTTCTTATTGCAGGGAAAAGAGTTTTGAGCTGTGAATGATGGCCTAAGAGGTGTGTTGGGATCAGGTAATATTTTATGGACTAAAATTTCATTACTACTGAAATCCTTGGTCTAGTGCCCCAAATTTAACCTGTGTAAAATGTAAAAAAATAAATACATTTTAGAGGATGCCAAATAAATTTTTAAAATATTTTATTTTACATTTTATTAAAGTAGAACTACTATTTAGTGGAAAACTATACTTTTTAAGTGCTTATCTGTAAAAAAGTAATTTTGAGCAAATATTTTTCAATCCCAGTCATGGTGACGATATAATAATAATAATATGTTTATTTTCCTTAGGTTTGAATAAGGTACATGAAGTTTTTATAAAACCAAAACAAATAAATAAAATAAAGTTCCACACATTCTTCAACCTCACGACTGATTAAATCAAAAACTAAAATGCATCAACTTCAAAAACTACAAACTATTGTTACAACTACTACTATCTTACAAATACATATATTTCCTACTTATAATGATTTACTTGTACTATGTGAGACTAAACTAAGAGACTGTTGCGGTTGAAATTCCTTATTTAAAGACAAAGAGATCAATTAAGTATCTGTAAACATCGTTGGTATGTAATTAGTTTCAGAGTGCCTTAATTAGGCGAGGCTTTCACGCCCTGTGAAGTATTTATTGATGATAAAAACTTGTATAAGGTCTTTTTGCACTTTTATAAAACAAAATAAAAGTGTTTTATATGCAATGATAAGTGGTACGGAGACGTATCTTCATTGCATGGACACATCTTAGGATCAGAATATGAGAGCCAAAATTAAACAGAGATTTCCTGTAAACCTGTTTCTTTAAATAATTCTTTCTTCTTTGTATTCCGCCATTTTTCTTTTTATTTATGATAACTTATGTACGTAGAATGACTATATCAATTGAAACGATATTTAGCACATTACACATCCAACAAAGATTAATTTAACTACAAATAGTCAATGTGTCACTCCATTTACAAATAATAGCCAAAATGTTTTAATGATTGTTTAGATTTGCGTAATAGGTAGGAAATAAAACAACCTACCCCGTTGAAGGCTACAAAATATTATTCTTGCTAAATTTTATAAAAAATATCAGTTTTTTAAGTTATTTAACGTAAACAGTTAATATGTCCACTATTTCCAAACGGAATACTGTAAGTAACAAATTGGTGTTTTACAGTAATCTTGTTATAGCCAAGTAATGCATAATATTTCAACACACTTGTTTTCCTACAAATATATATTATTATTTTAAAAATAGTAGCTATCTGGGAATGAAATAATTTTGCACATACCTTTACACAATATGTTTTCTTCATTTCGTCCCTTATAATCAGTTCCTCAAACATGGTCGTGCATTTCTGGGAAAACCTGTACACCGTAAATACTATCAATTAAAATATCCTCTATTCTCAATGATTTCACCATAAGTTATATGGTATGATTTTAAAATTTAATTAGTTTATTAAATCTGCAACATAAAAATGTACATGATTATATTATACCCATGCTTAAGTATTTAAATCACTAAATACCATACAAAATTGAAATTTGGGTTTGAAATTGAGTTATTTTAAAACGGTTACAGTATTATCCTTCACAATATTGTAGTAAGTTTTTTATTTAAATATTTTTGAACTATTTAATATTGCAGATTTTGAGCATTGATTTATGATTCAAATTTATATGTACTGTATATACCCTGTTTCTTACTTTTTAGAAATAATTTGTTACAGAATTATATGTTGGTAGACATTACAGAGAAGTGAATGGTGCACAGAAATAATTGGTTTAATGCAAACAGATTGTGTTCATATACTATTTAAATTAAGAATACATAACAATTGAACATAAGCAGAAAATATTTTGGATTAGTTCGTATGTATACACATATGTATGTGTATAGTTTATAAAATAATATGTATTATTTAAATAGATCAATACATATTCCAGATTATTTACGTATACTCTATGTCTGGTGAAAATAATAAAATCTCCCCTCAGTGTATACTGTGTGGTGTAACGCAAGGTCCACGCTGTTGACAGTAAGCCAATGTTTACCCTGGCGTCTCCCTCTCTATCTAACTATTTGATATTAACCAACCCTCTGGCGTTTGTTTATTAGGTTATTCAAACAGTATCAGTTCCAGCAGCATCGTAATAACGTTTCTGTCAGGTAATAGTCCTATATCTGCCTTTCATGGGAGGTATTAGATTTACAACGTGAAATGAACGTAGATAAAAAGTACATGGTAATAATGATGCAGTAATTATTACTATCAGGGAATACGTTTTATGAAAAGAACAGAAAGAAACTCTTGCATAAGAAATGAAGTATTAATGACAAGAGAAAACACTTTCCACCTCCTGAAGAAGTGAAATACAGTATAAAGGCACACGCCATGAATAATGCATAACGTATGGGAAAGTGGTGCAGTGAGTGAGGTTGTACGAGGATTCAGCCCCTATGGCACATAACTTGAGTTAAATGTTTCTTTTAGTAATTAAACACTCATTTTCCCTAACTAATTATGACTATAAAAATGATATATTAATAAGGACATTAGAAAAAAATTAACTAAACAATGCTACTCACTATTATAGTTTAAAAAAAAATCAATTGCACATTTCAAAAACTTATTTCGATAAAAATGATTTTATAAACACATTTCCGATTAAATAAAACTCTAAAGGTAACGTTGTATTATAAGAATATCATAAACTATGTTCTTGTCCATTTATATTTACAGTATGCAGTTTTATGCACCTCTAAATGTGATTTTATTAGAATATTAGTAAACTATTTAAACATTGTGCACTAACCTCACCGTCGTGATTGTTCTTTATCCAGATATACCGAGGTCAGAATACAAACATGACCACTTAAAAATTCTATCAACTCTATTATTATTCACTCACCAAACAACGATTAACAATACGTGTTATCGCTAGATCAGCTGTGGTTCACAACAGGTGATATCACAACACACTCACTGCCTGTAACAACTATTTTATACTGACTGACTAGCATAATTAATGTACAATAGTTAAATGAGTAATGTATATCAATGTATATTAATACAATTACAAATGTCACATTTTCTATAGTTTAAACACTTAACAGGTTCGTATTTAAAAGACTTGTGAACAAAGTGACTTTTAAATACCAACAATAAAGACACTTTGTGCTATATTAATTTATTTTTGATGATAAAGTAATGAGCATTCTATAATGATTCAAACTATTGCAAACAAAAGATGAAAGGAAATGTCATAGTTATATGTTGATGTATAATATTATGACTTTGATTTATATTATTGAGATATGAAATATTGTAAAGAAAGAATTATTTTACAACGTTGTGTTAAAGCATCAAAATGTGGTGATTAAAATACCAGATGTTCTTGAGGCAGCCTTGATAACAAGCACGTTGTAATGTTTGTTTGTATTTGAACGTTGTAATGTACTGTAAATGTCAGTAAAAAGCATTCTACAATGAATGTATTTCCGTAAATGTCTGAATACCTTAATGTTTCATGATTCTATTTAAATATATATTTAAGGGCGTGCAAGTTATTAAAAATTTTTTCAGTCAATTTGCTGAATTAGTATACCTTTAAGCAATTTTAAATTGCGAATGAATTATAACAAAGGGATACACATTTGTTAACCCAACAAGTCGTTCACTGATTTTAACTGCGGTTTTCATACATGATTCTTTCCTTAATAAATACATTTATTTTTCAAATCCTTGATTAATTGATAAAAGCTAATTAAACTTATTTCACATGTAATAAATAATAAGGATATTAAACTAAAAGTGTTGCAGAGAATCCATCTTTGATCAATCGAAGTTTTATGGTGTGAATTCTGACTACGACACGATGCCATTAAATGTCTGTATTCAGTGCATTTAGGTTTCCTCACAATTTCCTCCCACAATAATGTTTACTTCTACATAATGAGCATTATTATCTATCAATACTGTCATGAATCACGTAAATTACCTCCCCCGGGTGGGGGGGGGGTTGGCACACTTCCGGTCTCTAGGGCAATCCAGGAGCGCTTAGATATATTAGACCCTTAGGAGCCCTAGCAATATTATAACTAAAGGTCAGTTTATATTACAAAAAACTAATGTCACTTATATATACATGAAGATATGTGGTTTGGCTGAAATTTTAAAAAAAAGTTAAGTTTAAATGTATGTAAGTTAAATATATGTATTAAAGAAATTACTAGATTTGACTTAACTAGTAATAGGGCATTATTAGTCAATCATAGTAATTTATATAGGCTAAGTTCTATATAATAACTACTTTAAGTAATCCTATTTGGAGATGATATTTAACAGTGTATTAGTTAACAAAACTAATAAATTTATTATTAAAAACTCAAAGCTTCTAAACGAAACACAATACAATTAATTAGTTTAATTAAATTGAGTGATAATGCTTTCCCAGCCTAAGAAACTCAAGAAACCAGAAAACACAAGTTTTTTAACTTTATAACTTCTACGTAAACCAATTTAAATTATTTAGGAAACCCATTTCGGTCTAAAATAAAATTTTCTATTGGTTCTGGGATGGCCTCTCTGTATTAAATGAAATTTTAATGTTGTTGATGATTTAAAAATATAGATAAAAGAGTCTTCAAACCATAAAAATAGAAATTAAAATATTTTAAAATAGTATCAACACGTCGTTCATTATTTGAACATGTAGATACTTCTCCTTAAATACGTAAAAAGCTGCACAACTCTATAAGAGGAACTAAAACCTAAAGAATCATACAATATGGGATGACTGCTTTGCTTATTAAATCTTAAACCCGTAAATATATTGTGTTATTACAATTTTACTTTTTATATTTTAATTGTATTGACTAATGTATAGTTAAGAATAAGAATGTATTCATTCCACAAATTTTAACAGAAACAAATTACATGTATTTCTCTAGGAATTACTGTCATACGTTTCCTGATAAGTGATGACAGCTCAGATTATAACAACTTTATAATAACATTGAACAGTCAGTAAAAAACAACAACATACATAATAATTAAACAGCTCGGCTGTATATAATAAAATAATTGCAGCGCGCTGATCGAAACATTCCTTTTCTATAGTAACAATTACTGATTAGTTATCGTTATCTATCTTGAGAAAATAAAAATTCACTATATTACTAATAAAATTATACTCTTTGAATGTTTGGAAAGTTTTTGCTATTCTAGACTATGCTAAAATAATAATAGAAACTAAAATTTCCTTAAAACCAAAATTACAACAACATTTATTAAGAAACAATATACATACGTACCTGTATATACATATACATACATACATACACACAATTCATATAACGACTACATATTTTCATTGATATATATTGCTCCTGGGTTTTGATGGGTAAGGCTATATTTACTTCCTTAATGTAATTGAATATACATCTATTTTTTGACTATTCATTATTTACTTAGGCCCTATACTTTTAATAGAATATTTTGTTTTGTATTTTTATTTTTCTCTTTTATTATTTTTTGCATACTACAATAATAGTTTTTTTTATTTATTTTTTTACTCAGTTGTAGAATGTTTTAAGGTGGATTTCTAAGTAAAAATAATTAATAATAAAATTTCTTTAAAAACGTAGTCCTATAGCTAGTGATGAAGATGTCCAGTCAGTAACTGTTATAGAACGATTTATCAAATATACGTCTACATATTGAGTGTTTGATATAAGAGCTAGCAGACAAGGAGGAAGGTCGTGCTGTCACGGTCTCCTCGTACTTCCAGTTTAGTTTACACATCTACTGTACCTAACATTGTTTACCATGTCGAGTGATTCATTGTGTTCTGCTTGTAACAATCCATAATGATTTTGGATTATGATTTTGGATAATGACTTTGTGATTTGCTCCGTAAGTAAGTGTACACTTCACTATCATTGTGCTGGTATTACAGAAAAGACTTATAGGCAAAAGAACAGAGAACAACGTAACAAGTACAATTGTGTGTTGTGTCGCAACAAGAACAGTGCAAGTCTTTCCGTTAAAAGTGACAGTGGGTCTGAACAGGATTATGTACTTTCTAAGGAAACTGCAGTAAATAAGGCAACAGAAAATGTTACCCTTGATGTTCTTTTTAAAAAATTATGTGACTTTGAAGCTACAGTAACAGAAAATTTGAAAAATACGGAAACTAAAACTCTATTCAGGATGGTCCAGTACGTGTGGGTGAAGGGAGCCAAGATATTCGCCAGGGAGTCAGACAATACTCAGACCAGGAAGATCAGCAAGGTGTCAGACCTGGAGGAGTATTTCGAACCCCTGAAGACAGCGTAGCATCCACGGAAGTGTGACTCTCCGCATCACACCGCCAGTGTATATAGTATGTAAATACAATTATTCTAGGTTATGAGTAGTTTTAAGAATAATCTATCTATATTTCATATAAATATACGTAGCTTACGCAAGCAATTTGACGAGCTTTTAGTTTTTATATCAACTCAAAGTGAGATTATTCACATTATTGTTTTGTCGGAGGTGTGGATTACCTCTTCCGAAATTAGTAAATTTTAAATAACTGGTTATGATTTATTAATACAAGAAAGATCAAGTAATGTGTCCGGGGGACTTGTAATTTACGTCAATAGATGTTTTAAGTATGAATATAATAATTTTCCTTATACGGATGCAGAGGGAGTTTTATTAAAATTACATCTTTAAGTAAATCAAACAACATTTAAACATTTTAGGGTTTTACAGGAATTGTAATTGCAGATTTCAGCAGTTTCATGATGAGGTTGAACAAATTTTACTAAATTTATCGGGACCTAGTATATTGCTTAGGAATTTAAATTATTGTATTTTGGAAAAAGATATTACAGCTGAAACGTTTTTGGCAATCCTTTCTTCACTGGGCTTTGTTTCTTATGTTAACGAGCCAACTAGGGGAGAAGGATGTTTGGATCATGTTTTTATAAGAGACTGTAATAAGTTAATTTTTGATTGTAAATTGGAACATTTGAATTTAACAGATCATTCAGGTGTTTTAATTAATTGTAAATCTGTAAATATTAATCCATATAAATATGAGTGTACAAGAACTGTAGATTATAATTTGTTAAGTAGAAGATTAGCAGCCCAAGACTGGTCAACTGTTAAAAACACTTCTAATATCAATACGTGCCTTTCAAATGTTTACAATATTTATAATACTGCATTGGAGCAATCTTATAATATAAAACATTCTAGTAGAAAAATCAGAAAACGAAATCCTTGGATTTAAAATTGTCTAATTAAAAAAATAAATGAGAAAATTATCTTTTTAAAATATTTAGAATTAATAAGGAGGATGCGGAATTAGAAGGTAGATATAGACAACTTTCTAGAGAGTGCAATGTGCTTGTAAAAAAAGAAAAACTTAGTTATTATTCAAATAAAATTAAACAAAGTAATGGCAATTCTCGAGAATATTGGAAAATAGTCAAATCGATTACACGAAAAGAAGTTAAAAATTCTAAAGACTTTATTGTAGAAGGTAAACAAATTTCGGTCGAGGGTAATGAGGGGCTCGTTGCAAATGCGTTCAACAAACACTTCACAGAAATGCCGAGTCATTTGATCAGTCAGGCGTTCGGTTCGGACATGTTTGAAATGCCAGAGATGGAGATCCTCGACCATGAGTGTGCACTTTCCGAAGTATCAGCAGTTGAACTAGTAAACATTATCTGGTCAATGAACATCAAAAGGTCTGTAGGTTTGGACGGCATATCTATTCTAACTATTAAACGTAATCTCCCTACACTGTTGCCGTCTCTACTTCACATTATTAACTTGTCTATTACAACCACAACATATCCTGCTCTTCTAAAAACGTCTCTTGTTGTACCAATTTATAAAGCTGAGGATCCAAAATTTACTAACCACTACAGACCAATCTCTTTACAAAACAGCATATCTAAGATTCTAGAAAACTTTATAAAGGTACAACTTGTAAATTTTTTTACTCATCATTGCCTATTTGCATCCCATCAATATGGCTTTATAAAAAATAGAAGCACAGATTTACCACTAGAGAGACATATAACAGAAATTGTCAATAATGTCGATGAGCGAAAACCTACTCTGGCCGTTTACCTTGACTTTACTAAGGCGTTTGACCTCGTCGATCCGAACCTTTTAATATATAGAAAAATATGGAGTCCGAAACAACTCCTTAAGATAGTTCAAAGCCATTTGTTCGGTAGAAATCAGATAGTGAGGATTAATGGGGTTCACAGTGAGACGTTACCTGTGGGGTTTGGTGTACCTCAGGGTGGAATTCTCTGACCAAACCTGTTTGTCATATGTTTGAATGATTTACTGTCTTTAAACCTGAACTCCAAAATTTTTGCTTTTGCAGATGACAGTAGTTTAGTATGTTCTGCTAATAATTTTGAAATTCTAGAAAGCAAAATAAACAAATATTAATAAAAATTTCGAATTGGATTAATAAAAATAGACTTTTAATAAATACAAAGAAATCTAGCTCAATTATCTTTTCATAGAAACCATCAACAGTGAGTAAATATAAAAACGAATTAAATATCAAATGCCACTCTCATGCTTGCATCTGTGAGTGTACTTGTGTAAAAATAGATTTTAGTCAAAAAGTTAAATATTTAGGTATATTTATTGATTTTGATTTGAGGTGGCACTCTCACTTGGAATTTCTTGTAACAAAATTAAGGAAAATCAACTATAGTCTCTACCACATGAGAGGTTTTTTGTACCCCCTTGATTGTACTTGTACTTATTGTACTTATCTTGGTTTGAATCCACCCTGAGGTATGGAATTGTACACTGGGGAGGTACTTTTAAAGATATTTTAAGACCACTAATTATAGTACAGAAACATGCCATTCGTACAGTTTGTAGAGTGGGAAAGTTTCATCCCTCTGCTGAACTTTTAACTTTCTTAATGTCATGAATTTTAACCGTATTTACACATATTCAATCTTAATGTTTGTCAAAAAATATAGTTTAATTTTTAATCATGTAAAAGTACACTAGGCATGTCAGTAATAAAATGTTGATTTTTCCTCTGTACAAAAAAGATACTAGTAGAAACCAATGTTATTTTAAATGCACTTTAATGTTTAATAAATTTTTTAATAATCATAATATTAATGAAAAACTTTCTAATTACAAGACAAACTTAAAAAATTACTTCAAACAATATATTAAAAACCTTGTATATGCTCATTGAATCTTATTGTAAAAATACATTGTTAGTATATTTATGGCGTATGTTTAAATGTGTAATGTATATATTATGTTCCATGTTTAGTTTAAAATAATAAACAGTGTTGTGTTCCTTTATTATTTTGATGTAGAAGTGAAAAAGTGAAGTAAGACTGCTAGAAGAGTAAATATTATTTAAAATGTATTCTTCAATTTTATTTAGCCGAGCGTGCCTTGTGCACATGGAAAACTGTATTATATAAAAACTTATTATGTGAATAAAGATTTTCTTATTCTATTCTTATTCTTTGCACTCCAAATCTACCTATAAATCATGCAAACATATTTTTAAAACCTGCTTAAAGTTATTATGGTTAAAGGATCTTTGAGGAAATTTTACAATAATAAATAAATGTAGACTTACTAATAATAAACGCTCCAACCAGTATCCAGTGATTGTTATGTCACTCGGTCTGTAATGTTGACAGAAAGCCAATGTTTACTCCTGCTTCTCTCTTCTCTGTCAGATTATTGTAACGGCGTACATTATACTAATATTAATATTTATATTATACATCATGTTTATTTTGTACAATTACATGTATAAATTTTGCACTAATTTTACTACAATATTTATATATATTCGTACCTGGCGTTTCTTTTAAAAGATAACCCATAGTTCAAAATACAAATGACAAACAAAACATAAATCTATAAGATATTTTATTATTTACATTTATTACTACTATTTACATTATCTTAATGACATTTTTTTTAAAGTATTTTGTTTTAAAATATTCCTCTACAATAAACAAACTTGGTTATTACTCAAAACCATGTTTCTAACCTCAACTTATTGTCATTACTCGAAACACATCAGCTGATAGCCAAGGAAAAAGGAGAACAATGGCTACCAGCCTATGAACTTGTAATTATTTTAAACCTTCATTTCGTGTACTTGTAAATATGGTTGCGTTTTAAAATAAACACTCTGTATTACTATTACAACACAAAATATCACATGTTTCATTCTTTTGTATATTTATGAAAAGTAGTTTATTTAAATAGTTCAACACTTTAATAAAAATAATCGGGAAGTTATTCTAAAATAACATTCTATTCGCATTATGTTAATAATATTCAGAAGATAGATGTGGCCTTTTGTTCTGTACTTCATTTATTTTTACTTGTACAGTACATAATTTTATTTTCATAAGAATACAATTGTAATCTTCCTTTATTTTTGTATGGTAAATAAATCGTTAACTATCAGTAAAAATTGTCATGCACAAAATAAAATCATTGTTGTCAATATGTGAACTCTAAGTTTTGATATGGATGTGATGTGTAATTCCTTATTAATTATCATATGCTACTCGTATTTATAATGTTAAATTATATCACAGCGTACCATGCTTTGTTTAAAACCTTGCTAAGAAAATACTGTTTAATAAACAATTATTTTGTATAAATGGAAAATAAAACTATAACTAAGCAGTATTTTTGATGGATGATCAATGCAAATATCATGTACCATTGGCAGAGACTTCACTGTTTACTGTACATTGTTAAGAGTCAAAAGATCTATCAAATCACACATTTATATAAATGTTACTACTATAATTTTAAGAAAACTACTAAAGATTTTAAATGTATTGATGGATTGAGCTCATCTTTGTGATATGGTAATATATTTTTATTATTATTATTTATACTAGGAAATATCACGATTTTTAGATTTTGTTCAAAATTATGTATTACTGCTTCTGTTTTAAATTAATAAATGGTAGCTGACAAGAACCCATGTGCATACATATTAAAAACTTAGCTTCTGGTAAAGATCACGTAAATATGTTATTGATAACATTAACGCCGTTTAAAGCCTCGCCCATACTGCGTTGTGGTATCTGTGAGACCGAGACGATGGTACACTGAGGATGACACATCACAGCATGGGTGAAACGTTTGGTGATGTAAATATTGTAAATAACACCTTTTACTTGCAAAGTCTTAGTTTATAGTTATGATACCAGCCTTTTGAGCTTATGAATTAATATACTATATTGTAGTTTACTTTTTATATTGTGTGTAAAATATTTGTACAATATAACTACCATTTATTAATTTTGTTGTAACAATATATAATATTAGTTGTGTAAAACAATAGATAACGGGTTTCGGGGTCGTATTTACATAATAGAACATGATACAACAGATACAAATACAAAATGGAATCCTTATAAAACAAGGGAAAACAATTTTGCTGTCAGAAAGTGAAACATAGCTTCAGGCAACTAGGCATGAATAAAACATGTAGCAAAGGGGTATAGTGTATTGAGTGAGAATGTATCATGTAAGAAAATATGACTGTTTGTTATATTATTCTTTATCAGATAAATTGACATATTTTGCCACGATATTCATTGAAATAGATCACAAACTAGTGTGATAGTCATACTATCATTGTTTAAAGTTAACATATACACCTCACTTTAAATTTATAGATCAAAATCAGGTCTGTTTGTTCTTTATAAAATAATTGATATTTTTTATTCATTTTATACAAAGATACTAGAAAAAGTTAATCAGAAAATATAAGTAGTAAATGTTACCTCCTCCAACAGGTGTTGTTATAAATTTTATAACATCTTTGTCAATTTTTGGTAATTTTTTAAATAATTAAAGTTTAAGAATTGATTAATTGAATTAGGCTTAGTATAGCTTATTTTAGGCCAATTTAATGATTATTTTTAGTATGATGTTTCATTATGATAACTTTAAACATAACAATATTTATGGAAGAAACGCGTTATAACGTATATTTACTCAATTACTCAGGTTTACTAGATCCCGTTCTATTTCCAAAGCGATGTGAATGTGTGTTAGGAAATAGAACATTTTCTAGGTGTTAGAAAATTAACAGTGGCCCTCGTTTTAGATATGTCTAACCTTAGGTTCGACTCACTATAGTTAATTATACGCATGGCATGCGTCAAGTGGAGGTTGGATCATTATGTTGCTTGTTTGAAGTAAAATGTTTGATGGTGATATAAAACACAGTCGTTGTAATGTGTGTCATTGCCAATGTTCCGTGCATATTTGTGCCCAGTGACATCCACATTCCAGATATATGCAAGTATAAATAATTTCTTGTAACATAACATAGATTAAAGTATTTACTATTCATATTCAAACCATTTGCTTTAAAAAGTTTAAGACGTCATAGTGTGTATTGTCATCAATATGTTTAGAATGTATATCAAATAACACAACCGGTAATATACTTTTTTTGTCTACAAACAAAAGAAACATTCACAAAGAAGCGTTCCTTGGATAAGTGTGTTGAGATATGTTACAAATAATTCTGAAAAAAACATGTTTGTATATATAACATGTTAAGGTTTATTTTAGTTGAGAACGATCATTAACTAGCAAAATTAATTGAATACATTGACATAATTAAAATAACTGTATCATAATTATTGGAAATCAAGGTATCCTTACCTATTTCTTATATTAATGATAAATAAACTATAACAGTGTAAAACTATTTAGTTCTAGTTTCCCTCTCTAGACACTTAATTATTTTGAAATAACAGTAAAAAACCTTACGTGTGAGTGACTACTGATAGCAGCATCATTCTGCATCTTATGAGTATCAACAAATAAGTTTCTCAATATTTTTTTCTTTTCAAAATAGAGTATATGTCCAATATAATAATCCTATCCAAGTAATTTCATTTTCATGAAACTTAATGTATAATATATTATTACACATTCATTATATGCATTAACTCACTACTGCACGTATCAATGCTCATCGGTGTAGACAATGGATGTAGTCTTGGATAGTGGTGTCATCGTAGGGGTGATACTTACCGATATCAGACATAACAGGCGAAACATATAGTCTACACACAAGCTTCCTGCTTCTGCAAATATTTTCTGTAGCCCTTCGAACTATCTTCCAGCTGCTACAATTAGCCTTTCGTAAATGTTTTACACTATTTTACAGTAGGTCCTTAATTCCTGCTGATTAATACATAACTAATGGTGATTTTTTAAAATAAAAATATGTTGAGAGTAATAATAAGAAATATGATAATTTATGTTGATGTGTTTTATATTTGTCTATTGTAATATTATGCACCCTGGAAGACATCTCAGCATTGATTTGGTTCGAAAGGTTGTTTTTAAATTTATTAGTAATAAATGTTGAATCCTCGTAAGATAATATTCTAGTATTTATTAAAGGGCACATAAGTTAATTTTATCTTCACGATGTACCTGTTTTATATTTTATTAAAAATATCATTACATTTAAATAACATGGTGACTTGTAGCGAATAGGATAAACTATTGAAAATGTACAAGCATTATTCATGCTAATCTAATAAAACAGAATCTAAATTTATTTGCAATATGAAATCAATATTTATTTTATTTACATAAACTATAAACTATTAGTTACGTTAAATATTAAACTCATATAAATCATTACTATACATGATGGACATCTTTATCTGACTAATAATTGTATACATACTGATTAGGCATTGATATAAGGGGCCTTCAATAACGTATCATTATGAACAGTTTTTTACAGTCAGTAACTTTATAAATGTTTAATTTGTTACCTGACAAAATAATGTAAGCAATATGTATGCAACAATAAGTACAATTTCATATTAAATATTATAAATTGTAATTATTATAAAATAATTGTAATTTCACATGTTTACTTAAGCATTTCATTGGATGTTTTTACTTTGTCTTGGAAGTGTTGATGATGTATATTGCCTCAAGTATTGCCTTGAGGAATATAATAATCTAATAATTATAACCAAATAAGATATTCTAGTATAAATCAGGAGATAGTCTACCTCATTTTAGATTTCAAACCATAGACAAGTTGCATGAGCTCTGTTTAGTATAAATACTAGTAAAGAAGGAGGAAACTAACATGTAGATTGATATAACTGCATTGGCATGTAATATGTACATTGTTAATATATACTGTTACAAATGACTCCCAGTTTGGAATAAGACATTGGGTTCTCCCACCTATTATGTTTCTGACGATTCAGCAATTGCTCGAGATGTTGCTGAGTCACCGCTGAACCTGTCTCATTACTTTCACTACTCATACCTTTACCTAAATATAAATTTAATAGCCTGCACCATAATAACATTAAGTATTATAGCAATTACTAAATCAATCAATGTTTTACGAAAGAATTTGTTTAAAATTTTAATGAAGCGTGTTAAAAATTATTCAATCTTAACCGGAATTAATAATGATGACATATTTACTAATAATCATAAATGACTTTTAATATTTAGCAAAAAATAATAAATAATTTTTCTGTATCTATTCTAAGTAATTATTAATGTCTTTTTCAAAGAAGGGGAGCCGTGCTATCTATACTGTTCATATCACCATAAGTAAGTTGATCTCTCACATCTAAAATAGGGATTTAAAATTTAGTATTCATATAAATAATTGTATTATTATTGTGTCTAAGCAATACTATAACAATGTTTTGGTTCAAGATGTTTTTATATAAATACATTTTATTTTTGTGAAATTTAGCATTGTATGTAATGACCAATTTAAACGAATTGGTCATTACATTACAAATTGAATATCCTCTGAACACAAACATTTATATTTTATATTGAACTGTATTTAAAATTTCACCTGCATTTCTTTTTTATTTTTTTGACAGTTTTTAGGAAAATACACTTTAACTTAGAAAATATTTGTTTTCGGAAAAAAATATTAGGAAATACATCTAAAATTACAGTAATGTCCTGCAGCATAGGCGGGTTGTCTGGATCGTCATCCAGCTCAAACTCATAATTTACTTTTTCTGTTCAACCGGGCTGCTTCAAGGCACTTTCTTCTATTTCTTAGATCGCTTTATATGCTTTTGTGATCTACTGGTCATCGAGATATTTCATGGCTCTGATACTGTTGAAGCCTGGTTCTAGGCATAAGACCTTGAAGGTTTATTCACTTGGTATTAAAGCCTTTATTGTATCAGTATCATATAATATCATAAACATTCAGCTTCAGTATGATTATTCTTTCAAATATTTTCGGGGATACGACTTTAAATTATACTACTGAGAATTTAACTTACATTTTGAGTCACTCCATGTGCACATTTAGCCAGTAATATATAATTAGCCGAGTCCTGAATATAGGCTTTTTTTTTAAATCCAGCTCATGATAATTGTAGGCTTCATTCCTATTTTTCGCAATCATATATTTACACCAGCTATCACCTGAAGTTGGGTACAAATGATGCTGAAGATCCTGGTCAGTTGAGCTCACAAGTAAGTGTTCAGCTGACATGGTATGTCACATCGCCTCAACTCCTTTGGAGTATTTCCTTCTAACTTCCAGTCATAGTACAACTGAAGAGTACCTCTGACAGCATTTTACAACCCTCTATATCCACCCACCCTCCCATACATGTACAGTGGTTTGTACCCACCCAATCTCTTATACACGTACAGTGGTATTGACCCACCCACCTTCCCATAGATGTACAGCGGTATTGACCCACCCAACCTCCCATACACGTACGATGGTATTAACCCACGCACTCTCACATATATGTAAAGTGATATTGTATACATGTTTTACCCCCTCTAATTCCACACGTTTTACCATCACTTAGAATACGGTTTTTAGTTTTACTTATTTCACCCACACATTAGTTGTTTTTTTAATTTTACAATTAAGGTCCACCGTCATAAATCCCTTAGGGTCACAAAGACCCAGATAATTGGCATATATATCGTCATAGTTCAGCTAAGATATAAAAATATTTAATATCCCCTCCATCATTCCACCACTCGTCACGGAGTAATTAACGATACAGTTTTCGTTATTTTCTTTTCAGCGTCCCTTTACATAGAACAAATTGGCAAACATCCCAACATCATGACCTCACCTTTTTTATACTAGTAGCTGTAACTTACAGAATATACACCCCTGAGGACCCTCGTTACTTCCATCTACTACCAAAAGCTGGTGGTATATTCCTGTTACCATCTTTTTCCACAACACACTACATTGATTAAGTTCAGACTCTTAGAACTGCAGATAGCAAACTGTATCTTATCGTAAAACATATATTTTGAAGGATTAATCTAATTTATTAATATGCAAACTAATTTCTTACCCGACACCGATTAAATGTAGGGCATAAACAAACCGTACATTTACGTCGTACTGCAAGACATAGGAACAGTTGCCTTACTAGCAGTTACGTCACAATGTACAGGCAAATTTTTTTTATTTTTTTTTTTTTTATTTATTTTTTTTTTTTTTTTTGTCTTACAAAGGGAAATGCCCATTGCATATTTTACATATAGAACTAATAGTAATGATATATTTTACTGAGTTCAAACCTAACATATGATACTTAAAACTAAAATCTTCAATTTTATTATATTTTGATGTGTGCTTTTCTTGTTTTAGTTTTGATGAGTTAGTAGGTTTAAGATGATTTAAATATGGATATGTTTCTTAGGTACTAGGTTTAGGACTAACTATAGAAGTTAGCTTATTGTAAGTTTTGACATAACATCCAAAATCTTCTTCTTTTTAGAAACCCTGCCTAATCTTAGCATTGTAATATGTTTAATTAACATATTATATAATAATAATTTGAAAAAAAATCACTTTAACTAACTAAACACAAACAACTTAAATTTATAATTTTAATTGTAGCTAATGCTAGTTGATAGAGATAGTAAATAGAAGACTAGCTGCTGAGCATTGAGAATCAAAGGATGTTTCATCTTATGATTCATCAACATATCAAAACACGAAAACTAATAAGTGTTATATTTAAAAAAGGTTTACAATTTTAAGTCAAGACTAAAACTTTATTTTGTTTAGCATAATTATATTATTACTAGCCGACAGCCTTTGCTTCGCTACGGGGTTATTCTCTGCACTTACATACCCCTTCCCCGTGGCTCCCTCTAAACCATCACGTCAATATAAAAGCTCAACTTGCTACTGTTCTTCTCAACAACCCTATAGGTCTTTAGGGGAATATCAACACGGTTATCTCAATATCGTAAATATCTCAAATATATTTTACATGTTATTCTATATACCAAAACATATAAAAAATATAATTAATTGTAGCTCAATAGCATCAATTGGATAACAATTTTTAAACACACAAAACAAACATTTTTATTTATTCACGAAACAGCTATTAAAAAAATCAACTTCCTGAAATCAGCCCATTGTTATCTTTATGGTATAATCATTCAGGGGTGGTTTATACCGCTTAAGAGTTTTTTTTTTTTTTATCAAGATAAAAAAACTTTAGATTTCTTATTTAGTTTAAAACAAATATTTGTACCAGATTTGAGCTCTATAAAATTACGGGAAGAGGGAGAATTAGTAATGCCATAATGAGGGTGTTCTCTTTTA
Organism: Stictocephala bisonia; assembly: GCA_035578905.1. Classification (NCBI taxonomy): domain Eukaryota; kingdom Metazoa; phylum Arthropoda; class Insecta; order Hemiptera; family Membracidae; genus Stictocephala; species Stictocephala bisonia. Next base: position 888 of record JAQJVL010001729.1, on the reverse strand, counting down.
TACATAGAGATGTCATAAAATGATAAACTTTAATAGAACATGAGTAGAAGGTGCGTTATTCACTCATTAAGATATAAAGGTACTATCTATGTAAACAAATGTTTTTTAAATTAGTTTGGATTAAAATATAAATGGATCTACGTCAAATGTAACACAGTTGTAACTGTTCAGTACTTATATTTATTTTAAGGTTTTCTAATGTGTTAATTTAATGTGTTAGCACTTTAGCATTAAGAAATAGTTTTTAAGCCAAGAGCGCATTTTAAGTTGTATTATTTTTTAATTTGAAATATCTCAACAGAGAGAGAGAGAGGGGGATAACGCTTTCTAAAAGCGACATAAATCAGGCGATATGACGTAGTCAGTCGTCTTGAAATCTGATTGGTTGGAATGCACTGTTCTAAAAACGTTTTGCACCACGCGGGGTTTACGCCACACCACTCTGTCTTGTAATGTCCCTGCCTCACAACGCACTTCTCTCATATACTCTTTTGGAGGCCCTCTGCCTCGTGCTCTCTCTATATTTTTTCCCTAAACCTCTATTAACCACTCTTAAACGTCTTTTAATATTTTTGTGTGTGATATTTTGTACATTTAATTTCTTGTGTGAACTCCCGTCATTGTCTGTGCTTCAAGATCTTCTAGAACTTCCTTTGTGCGCGCTTCCGTGGCAGATGAACTTTGCGAAAGCGTTCTACCGTGATTCGTGTCAAGAAGGTGAAATGAAGTGAGAACTGTCGTTCGTTGGCGTTTCCCTACTTTGTACCAGGACATTGATGGACCTCGCTACTACCTCACCAACGGTTGTCTTCGGACCTTCCCTCACCTAATTGGAATATTGGACAAGGTACTGTTCCATCATTTCATGTGTGTAACTTTAGTTATTTT